>SNQJ01S0040700.1:55211-89412 GCA_010110895.2 Picea sitchensis | reverse complement strand
AAATTGTTAATTAAACCTATCTAGACCGTTGTGAAATTAAAAGGGTTGAATGTAGTTTTTAAACTTAGTTGTCTCTTGCGCGTTGAAAAAATTAAGGTATTGAACGAAGTATACAATAAGAATTAGATTCCACCGCTTGCGCGCTTTGAAAGGGGTCAATAAAGTGATTAGTCGCTGGACTATTTACTTCTTGTGCTTTGAGAAATGTATTGAAACCCATGATTGTGGATATATAATATTCTTGCTCACATTGGAAGTTTATACACGGTAATGGTTATTAGATGCTTTTATGCCTTGATGATCATTATTAACACTAGTATAGTCATTTACACATTTTGTCCAGTAAATGCAAATTGCTTCAATCTTCTTGGTGTGCTTTTATGCTAGGATTTCCATGCATAATTTACTTGTCGTCCTTCATTATGTTGTCTTTAAGTCGAAGCTATATTGTCAATCACTTTCCTCATGGAGAGAGAAAAAAAAAAAAAAAAAAAAAAATTTACAAATGTTGTCGCTTGTTGTCGTAATGACGAGTTCGTTACACCTATTGACAATGGGCACATTTGATAGGTTTTTAGTGCTTAATCAGTTTTGTATGGACAAGATTAAATATTGATGGAATATTCTTAGTCGTCTCAATAAATCAATGGTTGTGATTTCAACCACTAACTTCCTCACTATTATAAAGACATCCGTTTACATGTTTATTTTTTTACTTATCATATTTAAAATTTACTATAGCGACTACCACGTCTAAGTGATTAGGTTTTGTTAGAAAGTGGAGAGATGCATTCACCAATCAGGAGTTTGCAACTGTGATAATAGTTAAAGTAGTTAAACTCATTGTGTTGAGATGAGGCAGCTACCGATACTATGTTGCAAAACCACAATCATAGAAAATTTTACATTAAGACACATAACAATGTTGCACGATTCTTCCAAATTCCGACAATTGAGCGACACATGCTCTAAGGGAAAACGTTCCTTTAATCAATTGAGTGTAGCATACCCCTGCCCGTCAGAATGAGAAGGAGAGAGACCTCTAGAGGCAGATCGACCCTTCGATCTGTGTCTATTGTGGCCATCCATAGCCACACAGCAAAAAGGACCAATGATTTATGGCCCGACCCATAAGGAAATCGAAGAAAACCTGTCAGAGACTGTTCTCGTCTTAGTCCTGCAATGTATAAGAACGACGTCTTCTTCAGTGTTCTTCAATGGAGGCCGGCGACAAGGATCAGCTTGGTTCCAACCTCAGAACGTAAAAGTCGTAGTGGCTGCACTTATTGGACTACTGCTACAGACTGCGGTTCGTCCAGTGGACTATTCAGTGATGGAAAGCGGCGGCTAGGGCAAACCCTAGCCGCAGGGGCATCTAAGTCACCTTAAATTGCTTCCCCGCAGATTTGAACGGCTTGGAATCTATGATCTCCTCTCCACTGAAACCCTCCGTTTCACGAATCGGCAGCTGCTCTCCGCTTTCTGATGGACGGCTGCTCCCTCGCTTCACTTACTTGTGATGTTCATTGAAACCGTGGGGTACCCTAATTTTACCTAATTAGTTAAATATTGTTTACTGAAATATGGTTTATTGAATGTAATTAAGTAGACACCAAATTAGTGTATGAGATATTTTCTATTTGATTGGTAAAGTAAATTTATGAAGACATTCAATCCATTTATATTTTATAAATGTTAATAAATAATAATAATTTGATTTTAAAGTTATGGTTAAGCGAAACATCAAATTAATGTATGAAACCCACTTGTTTATGGAATAAAAGATCCCCTTAAATCTACGAAAATATACAAACCTCCTCTTGAATTTTAACTTGCTATCTTTATGCTATATGTAAAATTGAAATTTCATTGAGATAGTCCAAACCCACTACCCATTACCTTAATAGAAATACAAACATCAAAATTGACAATGACATTAATGCACTTAAAAACCTACTTCTTTAAGTTTAGGAGGATGACATATCCTACTTGCCTTTCCTTGGCTACGTCCCTTAAGACAATTGTTTCTACCATTATCCATGCCCAAAGGAAATTAATTAATATTGTTGAATATCGAGCCCATAAATATGAAGAATATTGCACCAATTTTAGTAAGCAGTCCATGGAATATTTACATATAAGAAAAATGATATAATCAATTGGCCTTATATCCAGCCAACAACCTCTTAAGACCGATAATTTTATTTGCATGGGATGAATTTTTGAGCCATTTATTAACAATTGTATGGATAAGTAGTTCATTATGTTTGATAAACTTCTTTGCAATAATATGATTATATTGTTTTATGTATCTATGTAAACTGTTTTAACTACAAAATTATATTGTTTTATGTATCTATGTAAACTGTTTTAACATCATGAAATTATAGGGCATTGGTGGTGTATTTGAATAGAATCATAGAGTTTTGAGCATAACCTAAATGTTGAGTCACACTATCGTAAGCCTTGTACCAAATATTCTTCTAAAATAGACCATATTCATGAGACCCAAACTTCTATTTCCACCTTACACATAACACATTAATAACAACATCCCTCGAGACGGGATCTTTTGACAATGTTCAACCTAACTATGGAGGGACAAGGGTAGGGTGTCTCGGAGAGGCGTGGTAGTAAGGTATCGTGATGGAGTAGAAACAATTATGGCACTTGTTCTTAGAATTGAGGTGATAACTCATGGATGTCTAATTCTTTTATATCAAACCTTGCATTTTCTCTTAGTTCAATGGATTTATATGAATTTGTTGTATCCTTGAAAACACATTTTTTATATCCAATCTTACATTTTCTCTTAGTTCAATGGATTTGTAGGAGTTTCTTGAAAAACACATTTTCTAGATTTTGTACATTACTAATTATCACAAGGATCCACAATAAGAACTTGAAAAATATCAACTTTCAAATCAATAAAAAAAGTTTATATTAAAAAATTTCCTACGATTTGTTTATTACTATGCATAGTTTATCATGTTTTTGTCAAGGAGGAGAATGAGGTGGTGCTCTATGCTAGTTTTTTTCACTCAACGACAATGTGCACACATTCTATTATCAATGTCTAGTAGAATACCACGATAACTAACCAAACATGCATTATCATAGATTTTTTTAAATAACATTAGGAAAACAAGGAGGTGGATTAAGAAGCGCCTCATGCCAAACAATGAGGTTTCTTGACATCAAGGACCTTTACCATTGTTGGGGGAGAAAAAAAAAGGCCTTGGGCCCTAAATGAAGCTTCATGAGATTATGTCCCAGAAAAAACACATATAACCATGACAAAAGCCCTTAAAAGAGGATCTCTATCCTTTGATTCAGATAGGGGTTTCATTAGGAAGTTTTGCTCACCACAAATGGCTTGTAGTGCCTTGCTCATGTTCAAGAAAAGGAAAACAACTTCCTTGGGCACTATATGAATCTTCCTAGGCTCAATTGCCATGGAAAAGTACTCAAATTGTTGCAAGTACCTATATAGGATATCTTGGCCTCCAAGTGAGAATATTGGTGCCATTAGTAGGTTTGTGCACAAGGAATTAGTCTCAGGGCCTTGACCATGGTTGGGGGAAGAGAAAAAGAGGTCTTGATCCTCTACAAACAGATTCATTGGCTTAAGTTCTAGGAGTGGGGCTTCCAACTATGATAGAATACCTATATAGGGGGTCTTTGGCCTCCAAGTGGGATATGGTGATCCAGGCAGAAATCGGTGGCCACCCACCTATTTTGATGACTCAAAACAAGGGTTTCCACCTTGGCATTTTTTATACAGCTTTTTGGGTCCTAAAATTTCGGGGCTGTTTTGAGGCCCTAAATGACGTTTTTTGGTCCCGCCACAATCAGACTGTAGGCTTTAGGTAGAGTGTGACGATGAAATGTGTATTCCTCAGATATACCTTTCCAACGAGATATCGTGCACCCCAAACAAAGATCGTATGCAAAAGTCATGCCCTTGGGAAGTTGACGTATCAACTACCCCCATTGAGGCCCGCAAACTTTTTGGCGTTTCATCTTCCGGGGTTAGGGTTTTGGATTTTCTTTATGTTAAAAATGCCTTTAGAGCCTCATTGTAAATATCATATTCTTATTGTGAATGAGCGTAGCCATCACATCTCTTCTCATAGACAAGATGCCACCATTCTAGCGAGTTTATTCACTCTGTATTTTTACAGTCTCTATACATTTTTGTCATTAATAAAAAATGTGCATTACCATATCTCTATGTTTATGGAAATATACATGTGTATTTACTTATTATATTTCCACCTTCATTTTGGTCTAAAAATAATCCAGATCAGTGGTATCAGAGCAGGCTACTCCTTTTCATTTCTTAGTGCATGTCCCCAATGAGGTCAGGATATAGAGATTTGGGTCTCAAGCTAGTTTCTCTCGAGGACAATCACTCTCGTCAGACCAAGCGACCTCCCATGGCATAAGAGAAGAGATATGAGAGAGAAGAATATCTCATCAAGCTATTTCTCGCAGAATCCCTCGCGTAACAGAGGAACAAGATGTTGGATATTTTTTCCCAAATCCTTCAACGATTGCCGACAATAGAAGACACGTCTTCGTCAAGCAGTTTCTTTGGAGACACTACCCCATTCAAGGAACAAGTTAATTTTGATATTCCTGTATTTGAAGGTCAGATCGATGCAAAGGATTTAGAAAAATGGTTAAATTTTCTAGAAGGTTATTTTTCTGTTCACAATTTTTTCAATAGAGAAAACATCATCTTTGTGCTCCTTAACGCTCTCCCCCATGTCAAACATTGATGGGAAACTTACTAGGAGAAAATTTCCACAAAGGAGTCTGGAATATTTGGGGTTGAGTCCACTTGGAATTTTTCAATGGATGCGGTCAAGGAGCAATATTACCCCATGGTAAACTATGATGACCAATAAATGAGATGGACCATGCTGCATCAAGAGAGGGGCCAAACAGTGCTAGAGTTCACAAATACCTTCCATACCTTGCACACCAACCTGGGTATCAAAGACTCTGAGCGACATCTAGTTCTAAAATACCACAGGGCTCTACATAGGCACATCCAAACTGAAATGGAGTTTCTAGACATCTCATCACTGGGAAAAACTTATCGATATGTTGTCAAAATTGAGAAGAAATTTAAGCACCAGAACAAGCAGGAATTTGGGTTTGCAAATCCACAACAACCAAAGTATGGTAAAGGAATCCCTAATCCACAGAACAACCAACCTCAAGACAAGCAGTCCAAGTCGTAAGAAAATAAGAGCAATGGGAAGACAAAGAAGGACAATGGGAAGTGGTGCAAATTCCAAATAATCCCTTGGCACAACACCGATGAATAACACTCAAAAAAATCATTGGTGGCTGAGATGAAAGAAACAAAGTCGAACCTTGACTCGAACTCTGATTTAGAGAATAATGAAAGGAGACAGATTATTGATGCAGAACCCACTGCTATTGTCACAACTGCAACAATCCAACTAGAAGAGCCAGAGGATCCTGATGAGGGGGAGCACCTCTTCATTCATAGATGTGGGTGAAGGGGACCTCACTGCATTTTATTGTTGATAACGAAAGCCAAAAAAACATAATCTCAGTAGAGGTCATCAAGCAGTTGGATTTTCTGACAACAATACACCCACAACCATAGAACATTAGATGGCTTCGTCGGGGACGAGATCTTTATGTTAGCTAGTAGTGTTGTCTTTCATACCACATCAAGCCCTTCAAGGATGATGTATTGTGTGATTTTTCCCCATTGGAAGTATGCGATGTTCTATTAGGCCATCTATTTAAGTGGAAGCATCATGTTGTTTATGAGTCTCGACCCCATAGTGTCATTTTTACTCTGGGGGGTCAACTATATAGGATACCAGAGTTAGTTCCAACTATTGTCTCGACAAAAGAGTGCAACAAAGTAATCTCTCATACCACAAAGTTTATCCTCTTCACAATATATTCAGAGGAGAAGGACACTACAATCATTGCAGCCTCATCCCCATACCCTTATCTCCAACATAATCAGATCAACAACATTGTAGAAGAGCACCAAGATATTCTTATTGCACCTACAAAGGTGCCTCCACACTATCCAGTCAAGTGAAGTTATAAAAAATACCTTCATTCTTTTCATGTTGTAGCTTCATCGATATATTCTTCCCAAACTTAGGTAGATCATGCAATTATATCGGTCAAAAAAATCCAACCCCTCCAACAACAAGTTCATAGCAACCTTCAACAAGCTAAGCAAGACAACTTCCTCAGCAAGGCAAGTAGCTCATTAAGGTTCAGATTCGGCAAAAGCTTCCCCGAGAACTTGAAAATGGAGACCATTGCTTCATAATGGGGGAAGAATGATCGAGGTGGAAATCGATGGCCACCCACCTATTCCACTGGCTCAAAACAAGGGTTTCCACCTTGCTAGTTTTTCTACAACTTTTCGGGTCCTAAACTTCTAGGGTCATTTTGAGGCCATAAACATTGTTTTGTGGGCCCGCCACAGTCACACTATTGGATTTGTCCAAAGTGTGAAGGAAAAATGTGTAGTCCTTGGATAAAATTTTCAAACGAGCTATCGTGTGCCACAAACGAATATCGTATGAAAAGGTTAAACGCCCTTGGGAAGTTGGCGTATCAACTACCCCCATCGGGGCCTGCAAACCTTTTGGTGTTTCATAATCCAGGGTTAGGGTTTTGGATTTTATTTATGTTAAAAATGCCTCTATAGCGTCATTGTAAACATTATCTTCTTCTTGTGAATGAGAGTAGCCATCACATCTCTTCTCAAAGATAAGCTTCCACCATTCTAGCGAGTTTATTCACTTTGTATTTTTACAGTCTTTATACATTTCCGTCATTAATAAAAATTGTGCATTACTGTATCTCTGTGTTTATGACAATGTATATGTGTATTTACTTATTTCATTTCCTCCTTCATTTCATTCTCAAAATAATCTGGATGATATGGGTACCATTAGAAGGTTTTACACACCATGGTCAGGTACATGGGCCTTAAACATGATTGAGAAAGGAAAATATGTACCTTACGATCTACATGAAGCTTCTTCAACTCGGGTTCCACGAAGAAATACCTGAACCACCACATGGACCATAACTGGTATATGGATGCCATCATTAGGATTTTCATACCAAGAATGGGTCTCAAGGCCTTGATGATGATTTGGGGATGAAAACAACTTAGAATAGAAAATGAAGCTTCTTGGGCTCAAGCATGCATTGATTAGAGTCTACAAAATACCATACCATGAATTGTCAAAAATTAAGTTGCTAATAAGTGAATTAATAAATCAACTCACTCATTTGTAAGAAGCCCTAACTATAATACCCCTAAGAGAAATGTTGACAATTGATGAATTTATTTCTCTAAAATCTAGATTCTAAACATATAACACCATAAAATAAAGGGAAGACAAAGAAATTTGGTAAGTTGACTTTTATTTTTTAGGGACTAAAACATGTCATCATACACCTCTTCTTTACATAACTTATGCTTTCATCATTTATTACTATCCAACATCTTTCCAATGACATATGATATTTATGGTTTCACCTCGTAATGGTTCATCGATAATTTTTTCAATATTGAGTACATAAACATTGTTGGCATGGTTGTGATGTGATTTTTTATTGTTGATTAAAAAAATTTCACCATACATCGAGCATCTTTACATAATACATTCTTCCAATATTTAGTATTCTTCGAAATATTTCCAACGATATATGAATTTTTTTTTTTTACCTCCTAGTGATTTGTTGACAACAAACTTCTCCATTTCAATTACATAAGCATGATTTTTCGGATAATCATTATAGTTCATCAATCATGGAATAATCTTACCTAGACACCAAACCTAACCACACAACCTACTTAGCTAAGACAAACAATAAACCCCATGTATTTAGTCCTTATATAGAACACAAGGCATGAAAACAACACCATAAGGTGTATTAAACATACATATACATAGTATGACCCAACCATAACACAAAGAAAGACCTATTATGACCCATTTTATGTTGTGATATTGCTAATTAAATGCCAATGTGATAAATAATGATGGAAAAATATGATGCAATGTGATGTTGAGTGCCGTAAGACCATTTGGAGAATTGAATATAGAGGTGTAATGTGACTGTAAGGACAACACAAATCGACACAAAAATTATTGATGCACAAAAACAACACATCATTACATGGCATCTATGACACAAAAATGCAACACCAGAGCCATGAATTGGAGCAGTGATTACCATGTCTAGGCTATAGGGATATAAATGGCTTGCTTCTAAAACATCTAGGGTAAAAATAGGACTTAAGGATATCACAAGGATATATTTAGATGCCTACCACTCAGTTATTGGTGGGTCTCACCCCATCTAAAATTCCTCAATCAAATGGCTCTCTCACTATCTCTGTGCATGCTCTTCTACATTTAATCTAGCAATAGTTATTTTCTACTCCTCTCATGCATTATGCACACATAAATAAAAATTTTATTGTTGCATTTAATTATTCAATAGAAGTGCATCTGAAGTGCATCCACATCACCTTCATAGGAATTAATATTCACCTCCAATACCATTATAAATAACTTCCAATAATATTGGATATTGAAATTCACTTTTTTTTTTTATCTTTTATTCATCCTTTTTTCTTAGATCCTCATGATATTTTATTTTTTCATGAAATTCACAATTCTCTAAAAAGGGGATCATGGTATTTTTCTCAAGAGTGTCCATGAGTATGGCCATGATTGTAGAATTGTTATTTAATTGAGCTTCCAACATCACAACATTTATTTTAAATCTATGGTTCCTTATCGATTCTCTTCTTCCATTTATGAGGATTTCAACTACTTCTCAACCCTTCTTGTTCCAATGTTGGGATCCATGTAGTACAAATTCCCATCAGATTTGGATTTCCTAAGTTGAATAAGAATATACCATATTGAACCACCAAATTACCAAACAAAACCTCTTTTATACCAATATGATTTATAAACCACCTTGGATATTGTAATGGTTGTCACCAAAATAAATCTAAAAGTACTATAAGGACTAGAGTGTGTTAGAAAAACAGGATTGCAGAGAAATAACATAAAACAGATGCGGAAATAAAACATAGAAGATATATAACAAAACAAAGACATAGATATATGTGGTTCACCCGATGTGGGATACGTCCACCAGAGAAATTGGAAATCCTTCCTTTATTATTATCCAACAAATGAAGAGATACAACCTACAACACACCCATTGTAGCTTCCTCTTCTTTCTCTCACAGTCTCCTCTTGCATAATATAATATTCACTCTCATACACTACACTACCTCAATAAAATTACCTCATACATAAAAGAGGGTTTTCCTTCTAGGGAAAAAATCCCTAACATAACATGTATAGTTAGATCTACAACCTTATAATGAACGGTCCAGATTGACTACAAAATCACAATATTTTACTAGGAAATTTTCCCAAAAAATTATCTTCGGGGGCACTTCCCTCGAGCCCCCTGGACCCCCCTAGTGAGAGATGTGGGGGGGTAAGACCTTCCACACCCCCCATTCAGGAAATGGGATCCAAACACAACTAAAATGAGACTTATGAATTAGGAAGATAATCAAGCTCCACAATCAACAATCTCCCACTTGGAGACTGATCACAACAAATCCACAATTGTTGTACCTGCTGGATTATGATCCACCTTGGACCTGAAAAATTTCTCATATTCACCTTCATGCTTGAAGATGGATTGAAACTGAGAAGGAAATTCATTTCTCCCTGGTTACTACCTTTGTTAACATTTCTGCAGTATTCTAGCTAGTATGCATCTTTTCCAACTTCAATTGTCCATATTCCAAAATGGATCATATGAAATGGTACCTGAGTTGTATATTCTTAGTATTAGAATGGAAGGTTGAGTTTTTTGCAAGATGAATGGCACCCTAGATGTCACAGTACAACCTACTATTATCTTGATTCTTTCCAATTCCTCCATAAACCTCTGTAACCAAATCATCTTTTTACTAGCCTTTGTAGTAGCAACGCACTTTGCTTTTGTTGTTGAACGTGCAACAACCTTTTGAAGTTTCAAAATCCATATTACTTTTGTTCCACCTATAGTAAAAACATACCCTGTGGTGCTCCACCTGCTATCTTTATAACCTTCCATATCTAAATCAACATATCCCTATAGAACATTGTTTGAACCTCCAAAATATAATGCATGAGTAGAAGTACCTCTAAAATACATGAGAAACCACTTTACTTCCTCCAAACTTTCTTTACCTGGATTTTTCATATACCTTCTCACAACTCCCACTCCATGTGCAATATCTAGTCTTATGCACACCATCACATACATCAAGCTGTCAATTGTTGATGAATAAGGGACCCTGGACATTTATTTTATCTTCTATTGTGTCTTGGGACACATTTACTTGATTAATTTGTAATGGTTGGTCAAACGTGTACTAACTGGTTTTTCATTCTACATTCTAAACCTATGCAACACCTTCTCTATGTACACACCTTGAGACAATGTCAATTTGTGATTTTTCCTATCTCTTATTATTCTCATACCAAATATTTTCTTTGCAGCACCCAAATCCTTCATTGAAAATGAATTATCTAATTTTCTTTTGAGCACATTTATATCCTACATGTTATACCATGCAACAAACATGTCATCTACATACAATAGAAAGATAATATAGCTTCCATTTTCTATCTTCTTAAAATAAACAAAGTGATCATAATGACATCTACTATAACCTTGTTCTTTCATAAACCTATCAAATTTCAAATACCACTGCCTTGGATCTTGCTTTATGCCATAGGATCTCTTCTTCAACTTTCATACCAAATTTCCCTTCCCTCTGACCTCATAACCTTATGGCTGCTACATATAAATCTCTTCCTCCAAATCCCCATGGATATATTTTTTTTTACATATAACTATTCAAGATGAAAATATTCTATTACCACAAGACTTAAAATAGTCCTAATTGAATTAATTTTAACAATAGGAGAAAATATTTCATAAAAATCTATACCTTTCTTTTGTGCAAACCCCTACAACAAGTCTGGCCTTGTACCGCTTTGTGTCTCCATATTCTTCCTTCAACCTATAAACCCATTTATTCTACAATGCTCTTTTTCTTGCAAGGAATTGAACCAAGTCCCAAGTCAGGTTATTTACCAAGGAGTCCATTTTCTGTTTCATTCTTTGGCCCTACTTATTTTTAGTGTCTACCTGCATTGCCTCTTCATAACTTTTTTGTTCACCAGAATAAGTCAACAATAAATAATACAATGAAGGAGAGTATGATTCATGGGGTCTACTTTACTTGGTATATCTTCTAAGAACACTTGTAGTTTTTTGAGGTACTTGCTTCTCATGTTGTTGTACATTTTGATTTTCGAGTACCTTTGGAATTTCATATTCTTTGATTTCATCAAGCACTGTGTATTATGTGTTTTCCTTTTATTGTTTCTTTCCCTACAACTGATCTTTGTACATGAAATTTTCATTAAATACCACATTTATACTCCTAATGATTTTATGATTTTCATAATTCTAAAAGAGAGAACCAAAACCATTAACAATGTATCCAATAAAGGTACACTTCTTGGATTTTTCCTCAAGCTTTGTTCTATTTTCTTTATCAATATGGAAAAATGCTTCACAGCTGAAAGTCTTCATAAATGAGTAGTTTACCTTTTTACCTATCCATTCCCCCTCTATAATGTCTCCATTCAAAGAGCTTGAAGGCCCCATGTTTATTAAATAAACAATAATATCTACAACATCTTCCAAGAACTGTAAGGGAAACCCAACATGTAATCTCATACTCCTTGCACATTGCATGATTGTCACATTCTTCCTTTCTGACACACCATTTTATTTTGGTGTTCATGGGATTGTATTCTCTCTACGAATCCCATCGTATGAACAATAATCATAAAAATCCTTGCTGCAATATTCACCTCCATTGTCTGATCTAAGACACTTTAACCTTTTTTCGTGTCTCATTCTCCACAAAATATTTTCATTTCTTAAAAGTGTCAAAAACATCATATTTTTGTCGAATGTAATAAACCCAAGTTGCTCTAGTTTCATCATCAATAAAAGTAACATAATAATGAGAGCCACCAAGAGATGATACCTGAGTTGGTTCCCATACAACTGTATGCAAAATCTCTAAATTTTCACTCTTCTTTTCCTTTCCGACTCTGAGAAATATGAATCTCTTTTGTTTTCCATAAAAATAGTGCTCATAGAAATCCAAATCAAATTGTTTAAGATCTAGCAAAAAAATCCTTTTGTGAAGTATCTACATCCCCTTCTCACTCATGTGTCTAATCCTATAATGCCAGAGTGGTGTATCCACTCCTGTAGAAGCTAAAGATATAAAATAGTTATCATTACCAGTACATAAATACAATGTATCTACCTTCTCTCCTTTTCCCATTACCAATGATCCTTTAGTGACCTTCCATGCCTTATCTGTAAACGTAGATATACAACCTTCACATGAAAACTGCCCTACTGAAATTAGATTTCTTCTGAGATTTGGTATATGTCTCACCTCTTTCAGTAACCATTCATTTCCATTCTTTTTCTTTATTTGTACCTTAACCATTCCAACAATTTGACATGGTTCATCATCACATGAATAAACATGTCCAAAATCACCTTGAACATAACCTTGGAAATATTTCCTATGGGGTATCACATGAAATGAAGCCCCTGAATATACTACCCAAGATTTAATAATATTATCTAAAGAAAGAATCAAAGCCTCTTGTAACACATCACCTATTACATTTTCTTCCTAATTTTTCTGTTGTTGTCCATCTCTTTGTTTCTTTGGAGCTCTATAGTCTTTCTTCAGATATCCTTTCTTCCCACAATTCCAACAATCTATCTTTGCTAGTTTGGATTTGGATCTTCCCTTCCTATACTTCTCATGGTTTCCTGGACTCTTTCCTCTTTCCATTTGTCTTCACTTGTTCTCCACAGTCAATGCATTACCTGATGTTTCACATGCTCTTTTCCTTTGAATTTCCTTGCTAAGGATAACACCAACAACATCATCAAATTTCAAAGTGTTTGAATAAGATACAAAGTTACTTACAACCAGGACCAAGCCATTCCATCTTTCTGGGAATGAGCATGATATTATAATGGCCCTAACCTCTTCGTCAAATTTCACTCCTACAAAACTTAGCTAATTAGTAACCGTATTGAATTCATTTAAATGGTCGGAAACAAACCCACCTTTTGACATCTTCATATTAAACAATCACTTCATTAGAAATACCTTGTTGTAAGCCAAAGGTTTTTCAGGTAGTTTATCCAATGCCTCCATCATATCCTCCTTTGTCTTTTCTTTCAAAATATCGAAATCCATCGATGCTGTTGGGCACATCTGTATCATTCCTAGTGCCTTTCTGTCAAGAACCTCTCATTCTTCATCCTTCATACTCACCTGTTTGTTTTCTTTTCTGCCCAATCATAGGTAAATATCCTTCTAATATAAATGATCTTCCATCTACATCTTCCATAACTAGTAGTTTTGGATGTTAAATTTCTCGACCCTAAAATTTTCATCTTCTGCCATTGCTCCCACTTGAACCAGGAACCCTCTTTTCCCGTGACTTACGTTTATCTCTAATACCATTTGTTAGAAAAAAAGGATCACAGAGAAATAAAATAAAACATATGTGGAAATAAAACATAGAATATACACAATAAAAAAATTCATGGATTTACGTGGTTCATCTGATGTGGGTTACATCCACTAGAGAAATTGTTAGTACTTCCTTTATTATTATCTAGTAAATGAATGGATACAACCTACAACACACTCATTGTAACTTTTTTATGCACGTGGTTATGTTATATTCAGCATAAACATGAATATAACAAAAATTACCAACAGTACAACAAAATGCATAGATTAACACACAAAAATGATACCTTTATTGAAATGGGAGAAATGCCCACTTGCCTCTTCGAGGGAGAAACCTCCAGCAGAGCAACGCTCTATTACAATGATTCTGAAGACAAATATTTCTCATGCATCGTATTCTTATTTATACTAATTCTATCTTATAAAGAACATTCTGGAGGAAGATCTTTCTAGAAGCAGAAGCTTCTATTATGTCTTCTTACATTGACTTATTCATATTTATTAAATAGGTCTTATTAACTAATGTCGTTTGTTATTACATGGAAAATATATTATTCTATATATGTGATGGGTTAGGGAGGTTAGGTCCCTAACATCCGCCCCCATTAAAAGTAGCCTTGTCCTTAAGGATTAAGATGAGGACATTTTTGTAAAATAGTAGTCGACTCCCAGGTGGCATCTTCTGGTGGAGTATCATTCCATTGAACTAACACTTCCTAGATGATGCACCGATAGAGACAACGCTCTCACTGATCCAATACGTCTTATGGTTGCAACCAAATGGAACCTTCTTCATCCAACTCTGGTAGATTGGTTTGAGCATGAAACCTCATGCCAATCACTTTCTTTAAGCATGAGACATGAAAAATACGATGCAGCTTGGAGTTGTTGGGAAAAACTAATTGATACCCCACTAGCCCCACACGTTTGAGAAGTCTAGGACCACTAGGACCATAACATTTGGGGGCTAGTTTCTAACACTGTTTATATTTGAGCGAAGTCTTCTTGTACGGTTGGAGACAGAGAAATACTTGGTCCCATTTAACAAATTTCCATTCAAAATGACCTTGATCTGCTTGTTTCTTCATGCGGTTCTAATCCATGACCAAATTTTCTTTGAGAGTACAAAGAATGGTCATGCGGGTTGTAAGATTATGGTCAACCTCCTAAACTTTGTATATGACTAACATGTATGGTAGAACCAATGGTGTATTTTATCTGTATACCGCTTCAAAGGGAATCATGCAAGTGTCTATATGGTAAGAGGTGTTGTACCACCATTCAACTAAGGGTAGCCACTGAACCCATTGATTTTTTCGGTTAGACACAAAACACCTCAAATATGTTTCTAGACACTTCTTGACCACTTCCGTTTGGCCAACCGTCTGGAAATTATAGGTTGTACTAAGCTACAATTGGGTTCCCTAGAGCCTGAATAATTATTTCCCGAAATTGTTGGTAAAAGTTGGATCACGATAAAAAAACAGTAGAATGAGGCATTTCATGGAGTTTGAAGATATTATCCATAAAAAATTGATCCATTGTAGATGGTGTGAATGGGTGTTGAAGATCACATAAATGAGCATATTTGGAGAGATGATCCACTACCACCATGATGACTAACTTATTTCTTTATTTGGGTAAGCCCACAATGAAAGCCATAGAAATATCCATCCAAATAGTAGGTGGAATTGGAAGCGGTTGGAGTGTTCCATGAGTTTTGACAGTCTCTCCCTTGTTGTGTTGACATATATCAAATTCTTCCACAAAGGTGAAGACACCCTTTTACATATCGTCCTAGAAGAAATAACATTTTACCCTTTCATAAGTTTTGGTAAAAACTGAATGCCCTGTTGTAGGAGAAGCATGAAACTCATAAAGCACCTTGGATTTAAAGGCCGACTATTTGCTTAAATATAGGTGACCTTTATAGTGAAAATATTCATTGTTCCAAGAGTACCCTGGAGTATCTTGGGGATCTTGTTGTAGTTTTCAAATGAGGCTGGAGATTTTGGGGTCTTGCAACCATTCCTAGAGAACAACCTGAAGCCAATCAATGATAATGAATGAGAGGTAAAATAAGGACCTTTCTTCTTCATATTTCCTGGAAAGAGCATCATCCACCACATTTTATTTTCCCTTTTTGTAAATGATCTCATAATAATATCCAAACAACTTGGTCACCCATTTTTTTTGCTATGGGGATGAAATTCGTTGTTCTAGGAAGTACTTGAGGCTTTGATGGTCTATTTTAATTTTGAAGCGTTTTCCCAATAGATAAGGGCACCATAGATCCACTGCATTCAAAATAGCCATCATTTATTTTTCATAGATAAATTGGCCCAAATTTTGCTCTGATAACTATTTACTGGTGAAATCCAAAGGTTCTCCATCTTGCATGAGGACTGCCCTGATTCCTCTCCCTAATGCATCACATTCCAGAATAGAGGTCTTGGTGAAATCAGGTAGGGCTAGTACATGAGTAGTGCACATAGCTTCCTTCAAGGCTTTGAAGGATTGGTATACTATTGGAGTCCAACTGAAGGCATTCTTTTTAAGGAGAGCGATTAGGGGGGCTCCAATTTTTCCATAATTTTGAACAAACTTGCGATGATAGATTTTTAAACCCAGGAAACCACGTAGAATTTTAAGAGTTTTAGGAGGAAGCCAATTTCGTGTAGCTTTAATTTCCTTAGGATCCACCCTTACACCATCCTTTCCAACAATATGATCCAGGTAATCAACTTTAGAGACATCAAAAGAACATTTAGACTGTTTGAGGACATGTTTGTGCTTCGAGAGGAGATGGAGAACTTGATCTACATGGGTGAGATGGGATGACCATGTTTTAGTATAGATGAGAATATCATCAGACAAAAATAACACAAAGTGATGAAGGAAAGGATGAAAGACATGATTCATGCGACTTTGAAAAGGGGAGGGGTCATTACAGAGACCAAAGGGCATGACCAAGAAATCATAGTGGCCCTCATGAGTGATAAATGTCATCTTTGGGATGTTTTCCTCTTTCATACATATCTGGTGGTGGATATAATAGAGGTCGATTTTGGTAAAGTATTGAGCCCCACTAAGTTCATCCAGAAGGTCATCTATGACAAGAATGGGGAATTTGTCCTCGATGGTAAGTTTGTTAAGGGAACGAAAATCAGGACACATCTACCAAGTGTCATCCTTCTTGAGAACCATGACAACACAGGAATAATAGGATTTGGTACTAGGACAGATAACACCTACTTCTAACAATTAATGGACAATTTTCTCAATTTCTTTTTTTTGAGCAAAGGGATGATGATAAGGGAGAATATTGGGAGGAACATTGCCCAGTATTGAAGGAATGAAATGATCATGGTTGTCATGGGAGGGGGAAGGCCCTGTGGGCTTTGGAAAATAGTGTGATGGCATGAAATTATAGCTTGAAGGTCGAGGTGTACCATGGGTGTCTCAAATTATTGAATGGAATGGAGTTGGAAGATGATTCCAGAATGACCTTTTTTTAGTAACATTTCCATGCGTTGGGAACTGACAATCTCTGGAGATCCATATGTAATGCCTTGGAATTTAAATTGTTGGCCTTAGTTTTGGAATTGTATGGTTAACTCCTTAAAATCCAAGAGTATGGGTCCAAGGGTGCATAACCATTCCACACCAAGCACAATGTCACAACCACCCATGTCAATAGAAAACATGTGAGATTTCAGGTTATATTGACCAATTTAAAGGCACACATTTTCACAAAGCCCTCCACATTTCATGGAACCACTATTGGAAATCATGATTTGAAAATTTTTCATAGCACATATATAACAATTGATTACTTGGGCAAGGCGGAAATGAATGAAATTATGAGTGTTTCCACTGTCAACTAGGATGATGACTTTCCTATGCTTAATGTAACCAAACATTTTGAGAGTTTGAGGACCAAAACACTAGTGAGAGTATGCAATGAAATCAGTGGTTCAACTTCAAGAGGATTAGAGGGCAGCATAATATCAACAGTTGGAGATAACGCTACTTAAGGTGTAACCTCAACATATTTATCAGAAACATCTTTGGAAATGGCGATAAAAAGTTTTTGTTCTTTACACTTGTGCCTTGGAAAGTATTTATCATAAAAATTATACAAAAACCCATTAAGTTCACATTCAACCATTTCTTCCTCTGTTAACTCATGTACCTTGAGAGGAGTTTCTTGAGGGGAAAGGGTGCTGGGTTTAGGATGGGGAAAAAAGTTGGTTTTCTGTTCTAATCCAGGATGACCTGTTGCTCCTCCTTGACACGCTTAGTGGCTTCCAACCAAGTATGAGGGTGAGCCATGATGACTTGGGCATGAATTTCATCCTTGAGGCCACTAATAAATGATTCCTTGAAGAAAGCTTATGTCATGCCCTCCATTCGGAAATCCAAGTGCTCAAAGGAAACAATAAAATATTCCACTATTCTAGACTATTTCAACTTGGTCTTACATTCGAAATGGTGGGTGTTCGTGTCAAAGTGTTCGTACAACTCTGCAACAATCTGTGACCAAGCAACATACCCTTGGTGAGAATTGCGATGCCATTTCCACCATTTTCATATTTCCAAATCCAAATAGAGAATTCCATAATGAAGCTCGATTAACTCCTTAGTGATACCATGTAGGGAGAAATAAGGTTCCATCTGAGTAACCTAGGCTTATGGATCCGATCCATCAAATTTGTTGACCTCAACTCTAGGGAGATGGGGGTAACGAGGTAAGGAGTTGGAATGATAGTGTAGAGGTTGTTTGTTGACAACACCTTCACTATAGAGAGGTGGGTCAGAGGAGAAAGGACCCTGGAATTTGTTCATGAATTGGTTGAGAGCATAATGGAATTCAACAATTTGGCCATTGAGATGGTCTTGGACGTGGTCCATTTTTTCATGAATGTTCGAAATGTCCCTATTTACTTGGACTTGAAGGGAAGTAAGTTCAATACTCATTTTTTGTTTGGTTTCTTATTGGTGGGTGGGGGTCATGAGGGGATGAGGAGTGGGTCCACGAGGTAAAAACATAAGGTGAAAAATTATAGGTATCACAATGATCAGGGAGAAAAGTGGAATCCAATGAGATAGGTCTCAAGTAAGGGTGAAAGCAGGTAAAAAAAGGTAAAAAATGGAAGGTATCATAACAATCAGGGAAAAAATGAGAATCCAATGAGATAGGTTTCA
The DNA here is from genome assembly GCA_010110895.2 of Picea sitchensis. NCBI lineage: Eukaryota > Viridiplantae > Streptophyta > Pinopsida > Pinales > Pinaceae > Picea > Picea sitchensis. The sequence continues at coordinate 70,490 of SNQJ01S0040700.1, read as the reverse complement.
AATAAGGGTGAGGGAAGGTAATTTAAAAAAAAAATGATAGGTATCACAACAATCAAGGTGAAAAAGGAAATCCAATGAGATATGTCTCAAATAAGGGTGCTGGCAGGCCCCATGTTCTTTTATCTCCCTTTTTTTTATTTTATTTTTTTTCTCCCACAGAGTTATACTCTGATTTGAATAATAATGTAGTGTTGAAATGCCCAAATTCTTATTAGGAAAAAATGTGTAGTAATTTCACAACTCGAATGCAAGAGGCAAGGTTGCATGACAATAGATCTTGTTTTTTCCTTTTCAATTCTATTTATTTCCTAAGGGTTCTGGTTTTCAGGGTGCCTATAGGAAAGGGTTTTCCCTTTGCTATAACTCTCTAATATACGTGCAGGGTCAAATAATCGTACTCGACCCAATATCTCAGACCACCTATCAAGGAGGCTAGATCATACCCTTAGTCATACTACCCAATTACCCATGTACTGCAAAGTATCTTCCCAAGTGTTGTTCTTGTTGGCACTATAACATTCAGGAAGTCCATTGATTGATCTATGGAAGGTTTCAGGATACCTAGGGGGGCTCCTGATATACCAGAGGTACTTGGATGTGCAAGTTCATATACAGGTGTTGTATGATGAAGGGGTACCAACAGGGGTTACAAGGATGTCCAACAATGTGAAATTAAAAAACTCTTGTATTTCTTACATGTATTCTTCGATGACTATGGATTTATGAGTTGAACGATAAATCACTATAGTTTAAAGACACTGGAAGACGTCTCTACCCTGGAAAAAATAGTTAACCCACAATTCCTACCAAGGAAAGTTCTCTAATACCACTTGTTATGCACCTGGTGATCCCTAAACAGTATGCCTATGGCCTATCCGTCTCACTAAAATGGATACTTCTACGAAAAAAAAAAAAGTATAACCTTATCTCTATGTTTTATGGGAAATTCTCGACCAACCAATCTGCAAGTTGAGTTGGCCAAAATAAAAATGGAGTCGACTACCTAGAAGTCGAAATGGGGAAATGAGTCAGACACACAAAAAAATGAGTGTGGTCAAATCAGAATATATGCTAGTCGACCAAGTCGACTTAGATGAAATAAAACTCGTTCAATTTGAGTTGGATGTAACTTGGGTCAACTAAAACATGCCAAACTGATAAAAAATACTTCAATCGAAATTGTGGGTGGATTGGTTCGACTAGGAAGAATTGTTAGTCGAATGAAGAAATTAATTTGACCAAAGATGAACCCCCTCATTAATGGGTTGAACCAAAATTAGCATCAACAATTAAAGGGAAGATTTGGTGACTAATCGTGATGGAAAACGTTCTGAAAATTGGATTTGGAAACCAAAAACTATAGGGAAAGTTTGCAAGACAAATTTGATAACTAGCGACATATGAAAACGTTTAGAGGGCGAATTTGGAGACCCACGACATACAAGAAACACTCATAGGTGATTTTAAAAATCCACAACACATGAAAAACGTTTTGAAGTCGAGTTGGACATTCGAAAAGAGAGAAAAATGTATAGGGAGAAATTAACAGTCGATTGAATTGAAAAAATGTGTAGATGGTTTGTGGGTAACTAATAAACGCCCAGAAAACCCTAGTTTTTGATATAAATGTCGTCTATGATTTATGGGCAAAGGAAAACACCCTGGCAAGTCGAAAATGTGCCCAAAAATAATAAACTATGAACATTGGTGATATAGGATGAAAATTTACTTCAACAAGGTATGCGTAGAGCACTACAACTCGTAACAAATATACCTAAGAAAATATGCATTAACTCTCAAATATCATCATTTAAATGGGATTTTTTTTATTATGCTTGAGAGAAAATTACAAAGGGGTGAGTGATACACAAACTATGTCTATTGTTTCTCACTAACATTACAAAATTGCAGAGGCCAAGGCTCAAAGACATATTTTCTTAGAGTGAACAGGCACATTAATTCCTTCGTCCACCCAACTTCAAGAAAGATGAATTCTTCGAGCTCTAATTTATACTATTGTCATTCCCCATTTCTCCTTGCATATCCCTGATGCGTCCTCTTCATTGAAACTCCCATTATTTTTAATGGGACGTTGTTGGAAGGAAAATTGTCATAGTTGTTCATTTCACCTTCCCATTGTGCCAGAAGACCAAATAAAATGAAATAAAAAAAAACATATTTATTTACAACATTTAAAAATATTCTCCAACATCCAATTCAGATCACACCTCCTCATTTGAAGGATTTTGGTCACCAAGAGTTGGACCATTAAGAAGACATAAGCACAAGAATTCCATTTGCCTCTGCATATCCACCATTCCATTGTTGACGAAGGTCACTTGTTTCCTGCTTGTCTTCCCTTGTTTCATAGCTAGAAGAGTTGCACTCTCTCTCTCTCTCTTATGTGCATTGAATAGGTATGCCTTTCCACCCTTGACCAAGCGACACTTGTTTTCCCTCCTGCAGAAGATAGCATCCCTATCCCACAAGTAGGGGCTACTCAACATCACTCTACAAAAGTCCAATTGTGCAACTTCACATTCTACCTCATCAACATAGATGGCACCAATGGAAAACTTGATTTTACATCTTCGAGTGATTCTCATAACAATTTTCCCTTGGAACCATACTAGTGAACTTGGTTGTACTAGATCATATGTTTCTATACCAAGATCATCGATTAATGTTTCAGAAACCAGGTTACATTGAGAACCACTATCGAACAAGGAGTTTACCTTTAATTTATTCACTTGAACTTTGATTTGAAATAGCACATGGTTATCTCCACTCGCCTTTGGCTGCTGCAATGTGGTGAAAACTATGACTTCGTCTAGATCAAAGGTTCTTTCTATTGCTTCTTCTTTTATCTCGGTAACTACCTTCTATTTCCCCTTGGAATTTAGCCACTTTGGACACAATTATGGTTGAAGTTTCCAACACTTCTCTTCTATGTGTCCATCTACATCGCAATGTTTACAATGCTTATTAGGATCCCTCATTTTATCGGTTGTGGATGATATCTTATTATCTCTTTTCTTGTTGGTTTCTTCTTGGACCATGTGTTGTTGTCTTTTCCTGGAGTCCAACTCAATATAGAGAGCCTTCTTGCTTGCCTCATCTATGTTTTTCACACCATGAAGCTGCAAATATCTTCGGATATGGTGGAAAATTTGTCCAAGGTACTTCATCCACACCCCTGACTCTTGTAAAGAGATACTCAACCTCATGGCCTACCTATTGAACTTAGAAGTGTATTCTTACACACCTTTCCCCTATTCTTGCCGAAGGTATTGCCACTTCATGAGTTTTTCCTCTTCATAACCTATGGGATAGAATTGTGAATTGAGTAATGCCTTAAATTCATAACATTTCATCACCATGGGCTTCTTGCCTATCCTCAGTGCATCCACATAACTCTCCCACCACAACAAACCATGTTCGATCATATTCAAATGAGAAAAGGAGATATGTTGTGTTTCTTTGATTTGATAAATACCAAAGTAAACTTTCAATTGTTTCAACCAACTATCAAAGGATTCAACATTATTTTGTTCATTAAACATGAGTATTCTAAGCTTCTCTTCAAATTTGAAAGGAACACCAGAAGATGAAGAAAAGTTGTTTTCATTACCTAAGTTTCCAAGAGTCTCAACTTTGGAACCTTTCGGGCCAGTCTTGTGTTCTTCATGCTCAGTTTCTACTGAGTGTGCTTTATTACCTTTCATTACTAGGAATTGTGTCACCAACTATGTCAATGTAGCAATTCGTTTCTCCAGCCAAGCCAATATTGTTGGTTGTGGAGCTTGATTATCTTCCTGATTTAGAGGTCCTTGATTTCAGCCGTGTTTATACCCCATGAAGTATTTACACCCCAGAAGTATGTACACTCTTCCAAGTGGGGGAGTGCAGAGGGGGGGTACCCCCTCTGTGGGGTTCGTATGTACACTCTTCCAAGTAGAGGAGTGCAGAGGGGGTTCACCGCCTCTGCGGGGTCTGGGGAGTCCATCCCACCAGCTGGGGGGTCTGGGGGAAAACAGGGGTTCAGGGGCGAAGCCCCCAAGCAAAAATTGCCTTGTAAAGTATATTGTAATTTCATTGTAACTGATCGCTTCATTATAAGGTTGTAGATCTAATGGTAGATATTATGTTAGGGTTTTGCCCTAGAAGGCAAACCTCTTTATGAGGGAAATGTATCGCTACCGTGGTTGGATGTGACATTGTATTCTAAGAGAGGAGATCGTGAGGAGAAAGACGAGGAAGTTACAACGGTTTTGTTATAGGTTGTATCCCTCATTTTGGATAATAACAAGGAAGGACCTAGCAATTTCTCCGGGTGGATCATCCCACACTGGGTGAACCACATAAATATGTGTCTCTTTATATTGTGTGTCTTCCTCAGGTTTTGTTTCGCATTTGTTTTATTTTATTGCCCGCTGTCCGTTTAATAATTGGTATCAGAGCGTAAGGTAACTCGCAGGAAAAAGAGGGTTCCTGTCTGAGGGAGCAATGTCGAAGATGGAAAGTTTAGGGTCGAGAATTTAATAGCCAAAACTACCAGTTATGGAAGATGCAGATGGAAGACTATTTTATATCAGAAGGATCTATTCCTACCATTGGAGAAGCAAAGAAGCCGACGGCCATGAAGGACAAGAATGTGGAGATTTTGACAGAAAGGCTCTAGGAACGATACAACTGAGCCTGGCAGCGTCGTTGGCTTTCTGCCGCTTCGGAAAGAAAAGACAACGAAGGGTTAGAGGGATGCGTTGGCCAAATTGTATGAAAACCCCTGCTGAATAAGGTATTTCTAATGAAGAGATTATTTCACGCGAAGATGTCATAAGGTGGGTTTGTTGCAGATCATTTAAAATGACTTAATACGCTTCTAATCAACCAAGTTCTCAGAAAAGTGGACTTTGATGTCGAGGTTAGTCTCTAATCTTGTGCTCACTGTCAAAAACCGGAATGGTTTGGATCATAATGTAGCAACTCGTCGTTCAACATTCTTAAAATTTGATGATGTTGTTTATGTTATCCTTAGTGAGGAAATGCACGGAAAATCACAGGTGAGACAACAGGAAATGTTGAACATGGAGAAAATGGGAAGACAAAAAGGATAGAGGAAAGGGCTCAGAAACCGCTAAAAAATTCTAGGAAGGGTAGATCCAAATCCGCACTTGGAAAGATAGAGGCCGGGAATTGTGGGAAGAAAGGGCATCCTAAGAAACACCTGTATTCCAAATAAACAAAGAAATGGACAACATGAGAGAAATCGTGAAGCAAATGTAACATGTGATATCTTACAAGATGCTTTGATTCTTTCTCAGAAATATTATCCGAAGTCTCTGGGTAGTAGATCGTGAGCTCACCATGCCACACCCCATAGGAACATTTTCAGATTATGTTCAAGGTGATTTTGACAAGTTCATTTAAGTGATGATAAACCATGCAAAATTGTTGGAATGGGAAAGGTAAAAAATAGCAATGAAATGGAACCAATGGTTGTTGAGAAAGAGGTAAAACATGATCCATATTTAAGAAAAAATATGATTTCAACAAGGCAAATTGGAAAGTGAAGGTTGTATATCCATATTTAAAGATGGGTGACGCGGGAAGGTTACTGTCAAAGGATCATTGGTTATAGCCGGAAGGAGTAGCGCTATACATTGTATCTATGTATTGGTAATAATCGACTCTTCTATATCTTTAGCTCTCACGGTATGGATACAACACTATGACATCATAGGTTTGGACACATGAGTGATAATGGTATGTAGATCCTTCACAAAATAAATGTTTTGCCAGATATTAAACAAATGATTTGGCCTTGTGGAGCATTGTGTTTATGGAAACAAAGAGAGTCAGATTGTGAGTTGGAAAAGAAAAGAAGAATGAAAGGTTAGAGCTTGTGCACATGCATGTGCTGGGGACAAACTCAGCTATCATCTCTTGGTGACTCTCATTATTATGTTACTTTCATTGATGATGCAACTAGAAACTTGGGTTTATTGCATTCGACAAAAAATCTAAAGTTTTTGATACTTTTAAGAAAATGTGAAAAGATTTAGCTACGAGACAAGAAAAAGTTTGAAGTGTCTCAGATCATATAATGGAGGTGAATATCAGAAACAAGAGTTTGATGATTACTGCTCATACCCTGGGATTCGTAGAGAGAAGATGCCCACCTAACATCACAAGAAAATGGTGTGTCGAAAGGATGAACATGACAATCATGGAGCTGCGGTAAGGAGCATGAGATTGCATGCCGGCTCGTCTGCATACCAAGCGCATGTTGTAGATACCGTTGTTTTACTTAATAAACAGAGAACCTTCAAGCTCTTTGGATGGTGGTATTCCAAAGGAGGAATGGACAAAAAGTTGTAAACTATTCTTGAAAATTTTTGGTTGTGAAGCATTTTGATCCATTGATAAAGAAAATAGAACAAAGCTTGAGGTAAAAATCCAAGAAGTGTACCTTATTGATAATGGTGTTAATGATTTTGGTTATCGCTATGGATTATGAAAATAACAACTTCATTAGGAGTAGAGATTCTATGACCAATGAGAAGGTCATGTACAAAGATCGGCCATGCGGAAAGAAAGAGGAAACAGGAAAAACAAGAATACACAAGGCTTGATGAGATTCAACAAAAGAAATTCCAAAGGAACCGTAAATCAAAAATGTACAACAACAGAGCAACAAGTTCCCAAACACCCGCAAGTGTTGTTAGAAGATCTACCGTTGGTATACCTCCGAACGTGACAATTCTCCTTCATTATATTATTTTATTGTTGACCCGATTATGGTGAACTAGAATGTTATGAAGAGGCAATGCGTATACACCAAAAGAAGTGGGGAGAAAGGTACTGAAAGAGGAAATGGATTCCTGGAAAATAAACAGACTTGGGAATTGGTCTGGGCTTGCCCCAAGGTAAAAGAGCATTGTAGAATAAATTTGTTTACAAGTTGAAGGAAGAAGATGGAGGAGAAAAGTGGTGGCCAAGGCTAGACTTATTGTAAAGGGGTTTGTACCAAAGAAAGGTATAGATTTTGATGCGAAATATTTTGAAAGGTTAAATGACTTCAATTAGGACTATTTTTAGTCTCATGATAGTAGAAGATTTGCATCTTGAACAATTAGATGTAAAACAACTTCTTCCATGGGGATTTGGAGGAAGAGATTTATATGCAACAAACTACGTGGGTGCATGAGGTCAAAGGAAGGAGAATTTGCATGCGTGCTGAAGAGAGCAATTAAGGATGGCCTAAAGCAAGCTCCAAGCAAGCTCCAAGGCAGTGGAATTTGAAGTTTGACAGTTTATGACAGAACATGGTTATAGTAGACGTCATTCTAATCATCGTTTATTTTAAAAGGATAGAAAAATGGAAGCTTTATTATCTTGCTATTGTATGTAGATGACATGTGCTTGTTGCGGTGGACCAATATGTAGGATGGCAATGTGCTCAAGAAGAAATTAGCCAATTCATGTGTGATGAAGGATTTGGTGTCGAAGAAAATCCTTGGCATGAGAATAATAAGAGACAGTGAAAAATCACAACCCGACATTGTCTCAAGGTGAGCATTATTGTAAAAGGTGTTGGAGAGGTTTTAGAATGAAGAATGAAAACCAGTTAGTACACCTTACCCATTTCAAATTAATCTAAGGAAATGTGTCCCAAGACATGTGAAGAGATATAATACATGTCCAGGGTCCCTTATTCATCAACAACTAGAGCTTGATGTATGCAATGGTTTGCACAAGATCCAATATTACACATAAAGGGGAGCTAGAGCATGTATATGAACAATCCGTGTAAAGAACATTGGGAAGCATTAAAGTGGATTCTCGCATTTGAGAGGAACTACTACACATATGTTTTGAGGTTCGCATTAATCTCTTCTACGTGGATATGTTGATTCGGTTATGGTAGGTGATAAAGATAGCTGTAGGAGAACCACATGGCATGTTTTTACCATAGGTGGAACAACAAGAAGTTGGATTGAACCTAAAGTTGTTGTTGCACTTTCAACAATGTGAGGCGTAGCATGTTGCCGCTACAAGAGGCTAGCACAGATTACCTGGTTACAAAGGTCATGGAGGGAATTTTGAAAGAAGCAAGAGAATAGCAGTTTGTAATGTGATAGTGAGAGTGAAATTAATCTTGCAAAGAAATCAGCCTTCCATTCAAGACTAAGAATATACAAATTGAGGTACCATTTCATATGACCCATCTTCCTTTGGAAGATGGGACACCGAAGTCGGAAAAATATACACACTACCCGTAATCCGCAGACATGTTAACAAAGGAGAAACTGAGTTAACAGGGAGAAACTGAGCAAGAACTCAATTTTAGTTGGTCTTCAAGAATGAAGATGAAAATGAGAAATTTGTCGTCCAAGAAGGTTCGCATTCATCATATATAAAGTGCCAGTTGAGTTATTTGCTGAGATCAATCTCCAAGTGGGAGATTGTTACTGTGGAGCCCCGATTATCTCCCTCGATCTCGCAGGTCCCGATTTCTACCGTTTATACCCCATGAAGTATTTACACCTAGGAAGTATGTACACTCTTCCGCTGGGAGTGTAGAGGGGCCATCCCCCTGGGGACAAGCTTGTGCCCCTCATTGGTTCGGCCAAGCCCCAAGAAAAAATTGCCTTGTAAGCATATTGTAATTTCATTGCAAATCCGGACCGCTCATTATAAGGTTGCAGATCTAATGGTAGATATTGTTAGGGTTTTTTCCCTAGAAGGCAACCCTTTATGAGGGAAATGTATCGTATCGCGGGTTGATGGTGCAGTCATTGTATTCTCGAGAGGAGATCAGAGAGAAAGAAGAGGAAGAGAAGGGTTTTGTTGTGGTGGTTGTATCCCTTCATTTGCTGGATAATAATAAAGGGAAGACCTGGAAATTTCTCTGGTAGACGTAGGCCACACTGGGTGAACCATCGTGAATCGGTCTCTCTGTATTGTGTGTCTTCCTGTTTTGTTTCTCGTGATTTGTTTTATTTCCATTTTATTGCTCCACAATCCTGTTTTTCTAACAAATATGACCTCCGAGTATTCTCTATCATCTTCTTCACGATGATGTCCCTCCATTGAAGGTGCTCTCCTTCTTTGTAGGTATGATATCAATGCTTGTCCATTGTTTTTGTACTCGTTGTGAGTGTTTACCATGCAGGTGTTCTCCAAGTCTTTAGAACCTGCTCTAATACCATCTGATTCATAAATGGTAGGCCTATGGCATGTCCACCTCACTAACATGGATACTTATATGGAATAAAATAATTCTAACCTTATCTCTTTGTGTTACAGGAAATTCTCGACCAACCAAGCCGCAAGTCAAGTTGGCCAAAATAAAAATGGAGTCGACTACTTAGAAGTAGAAATGGGGAAATGAGTCTAGTCGAGTCGGAAGATATGTTAATTGACCAATTTGACTTAGATGAAAGGAAATTTGACCAAGTCGAGTTAGATGGAAGTTGGGTCGACCAAAACAAGCCAAACCGACGAAAAGGACTCCAGTCAAAATGGTGGGAAGATTGGTTCAACCAGGAAGAATTGTTGGTTGAATGAAGAAAGTAATTCGACCAAAGTCGAACCCGTTCAATGAAGGGTCAACCCACAATTAGCATCAACAGTTAAAGGGTGGATTTGGTGACCAATCATGATGTAAAACCTTTTGAAAATTGGATTTGGAAACCAAAAACTATGGGGAAAATATGCAAGATGAATTTCATAACTAGCACATATGAAAATGTTTAGAGGGAAAATTTGGAGACCCATGACATACAAGAAACACTCAAGGGATATTTTAACAATCAACAACACATAAAAAAAGTTTTGAAGTCGAGTTGTACATTCAGCAAGAGAGAAAAATGTATGGGGAAAAATTAACAATCAACTAAATTGAAAAACTGTGTAGATGGTTTGCGGGTAACTAATAAATTCTCAGAAAACCACAACTTTCTATATACATATCATCTACGATTTATGGGCAAAGGAAAACACCCCAACAAGTAAAAATGTGCCCAACAATAATAAACTATGTTCATGGGTGCTACATGATGAAAATGTACTTCAAAAAGGTATGTGTAGAGCATTACAACTTGTAACAAAGATACCCAAGAACAAAATGCATTAACTCTCATATATCATCATTTAAATGGGATTTGTTTTATTATGATCGGGAGAAAATTACAAAGGGGTGAGCGATACACAGACTATGTGTATTGTTTCTCACTGACATTACAAAATTACAAAGGCAAAGGCTCAGAGACACATTTTCTTAGAGTGAATAGGCACATTAACTCGTTCGTCCACTCAACTTCAAGAAAGTTTCCTTCTTTAAGCTCTAATTTCTGCTACTGTCTTTCCCCATTTCTCCTTGCATCTCCTTGTTGTGTCCTCTTCAACGAAACTATCATTATTTTTAATGGGCTATTTTGGGAAGGCCAAATTTCACAGTTGTTCGTTTCACCTTCCCATTGTGCTAGAAGACCATATAAAATGGAAAAAAACAAAACATATTTATTTACAATATTTACAAACATTTTTCAACATCCAATTCAGATCCTTTGGTTATGTGATATTAAGAAGAAACATGAATATACATAAAATTACCAACAAAACAACAGAATACAGAGAATAACACACAAAAATGATACCTTTATTTAAATGGGAGAAATGTTCACTTTCCTCTTTGAGGGGGAAACCTCTAGCAAAGATTCTCTCTATTACAATGATTCTCAAGACAAATCTTTCTCATGCCTCCTACTCTTATTTATACTAATTATATCTTCTAAACAACATTCTGGAGGAAGATCTTTCTATAAATATAAGCATCTATAAGTCTTCTTACATTGACTTGTTCATATTTATTAAATAGGCCTTATTAACTAATGTTTACCTTCATTACATGGAAAATAAATTATTCTATCTATGTGAGGGGTTAGGGAGGTTAGGTCCCTAACAAACTTCCTCTTCTTTCTCTCACGGTCTCCTCTCTCAGAATACAATGCTCCCTTTCATACATCATCGCAATACAATTAATTCATACATAAAATAAGGTTTCCTTCTAGGGAAAAAAACATCTAACATAACTTCTATCATCAGATCTATGACCTTATAATGAACGGTCCATATTGATTATGAAATTACAATATTTAACAAGGCAATTTTCCCAAAAAATTATCTTCGAGAGGGCTCCAAAATTTATCATCACCTCCCCCCCTGGCAAGAGATGTGGAGGGGCAAGTCTCCCGCACACCCCATCGTCAGGAAATGGGATCCAAAATGGCTGAAACAAAACTTTTGAATTAGGAAGATAACCAAGATCAACAATCAACATAGTGAGACTATGCACATTCGTGCAACTACCCTTTTTCATTTTTTTAGTTCTTCAACATAAATAAAACACTCACATTTGGATTCTTTAACTACTATTACATAAAATAATACCTACAATTAAAAAAAAAAAACAGAAAACAAAACAAAACATGCACATTATGAAACAAATATTTACCCTAAAAACCTAATATAGGAAAACCAACAAGGAATGAAGGAATACACATTTGTCTTATATCATAGATTAAAATACATTTTATAAATCTATCCAATCTTGTTGAAAGTATATGAGTTACTGAGACATTATTCATTCCTCTACAATATCCTTCTCGCTTTATTCTTTATTAGTATCTCTACTCTTTTGTTTATCCTATGGAAGTACCATAGGCTAGTGAAAACGTGAAGACTTTTCCCTCTTCTGCCAGGGTTAAATACTTATAAATAGGTCATACTTAGGGTTTATAAATCCCCATGGAACACCCATGATGATTCTAGAAGCATTTAATATGGTTGTCTCCTATTATTGATTGTCATACTCTGCTTATGATGATCTATCATGCTCGTCAGTTGCATCTATAATGAATATTTGAATTGTTTCCTTGTTAGGGACATAAGTTTCTCATTCAAACTCCTTTCCAAAAACAAACCACTATTTTAAAGATGCCGACCTATATAATGGAAAACAATGTCATAGGACCTAGTTCATGCTACACATTAGGTCCATAAAATTACACTTCTTTGGACCTCAAACCAAGGATTACCATTTTGGTGTGTTAATGTGGCTTTTAGGTTTCAACCTAAACCAATCTAAAATAATACCAAAATAAATATTCTTCTATAAAACATCAATTAATTCATATGGTAACTTTGAAGATCCCTTTTTGATAATCTTTGCATATTTTAAAAGTTTTTTTTGTTTCCAAAAGATTTAGTGTTGAAGGAGACAAGGAAACAATTCTTCTTCTTTCTCCTTGAAGCACCACGTTGACTCTTCAATCCCACTTTCCAAACTTCTTTTTGACCCATTTTATTCATTTTGTTGAAATATTTAATGTGTAAGGTAAAACTTTACTCTCTTCATCCTCATTGAGCATTGATGAATCATAGAGTTTCAAGTTGTTTATATCTATTACTAAGTAAATTTACATATAATATGAAATATTGAGTTTGTAGGTAGTGTTTCCTACCTGTTTTAGAAGGTCCATATTTCAAGGATTTGATTTCCATCCCTAGTCTCTGTAATGTTTCCTTATTAATATGCAACCAAAATTTGTCTCCTAGTTACTAGATCTTCTCAATCTAATCATGCATGGCCTTGGATTTCTCCTAAATCAATTGATGTATTTGCTTATCTTATTTATGAAGTTTTATTTGTTTAATGCATCACTTCATGTTATTGTCCCTACTTTAGGTTATCCATATAAAAATCCAATAGTGATGGTTTTAAATAACAATTTATTTTTTCAAAAGGTAGTGATGGTTTTAAATAACAATTTATTTTTTCAAAAGGGGTGATTTTGGTAGAAATGTAGACTACCTATTGTAAAAATGATTCATGTAAACCAAATTTTTGTCATAGATTCTTGGATGGTTTTAATTGTAACATTTGAAAACATGATTGAATTTTTTATACCTAACAATTTATAATATAAAGTTTCTCCAAACCTTAATTCCAAAAGGTATATAGTATCTTATATTATAAAGAAATATAATATCTTATCATAAATAATTTTTAGAAGTGAAATCAAACCATTTCAAAGGATAAGGTTGTTTCTTATTATTCTTATCCTTGCATGGAATTTTTATAAGATAATAATTTCTAGTACTTTGTTCATCTTTTTTTTGTCTACTTATATTTCATTGAGATAAAGTATAAGGTGTTAATTTTTCTTGTATAAATGTGATTGCTTTGCCATTTTTTCAAGATCTAAAATTGTGATAATAATGAACCCTACCATATAATTTTACAAGCCTACTTAGATTCCAACTTAATTGATGACTTATAGTTAATTCCACCATCAGATTAAGGTCACTTCTTTCATATTTTCTTTAAAGATATTTGATGAAAAATATATGATCTAATTCCACCATAAGATTAAGGTCACTTATTTCATATTTTCTTTAAAGATATTTGATGAAAAATATATGATCTACTAATTCATTATGACTTTGCAAATCATTTTCATGGTTTTGATGATTAATATAAATTATTTTTAACTCGTGATTAATGCTTAATATTCTCTATACATTACATTTTTTTTAAACTAACTCTATATTTACTATCTTGTGATTTCAATGGAACTTATTAGAACTCCATATCATAAGATTCTTTATGTTGCTTAGAACTCCATATCATAAGATTCTTTATGTTGCACAAGCAGTGAGTTGATCAAAATTAATGACTTTGGTAGATCATTTCATATTAAGCTTCTAATTTATCATTGTACTATCTATAATAATAATTAAAAAAAAAACTAATGTTGATAAATCTAGCAACATTTTTAACATTGCTTTTATCTATAACAATTCTATACATATACATGTAGTTACAATCAACACTATGCATATCATTATTGTTGCATCATGCTTTTATCTATAACAATTCTATACATATACATGTAGTTACAATCAACATTATGCATATCATTTGTAGTTATAATCAACACTATGCATATTGTTAGCGCTCTGTAAATTTCCAAGATGTTGTTAGGAAGAAGAAATCTACGAGAGGTAACTTCATCCAACCGCTTTTGAAGCTGGGATCTAGCCCTTCCAACTTCAGAGAGGGATCTCTCTATATGTTTTAACTATGTTTCAAATTTTAAATATTAGGCTAGGTAAATAAATAGGTCAGTTTCGTTGTCGTAGTGTTTGTCGAGTTGGTTGAGACAGTCTACACATCCATTGGGCTATGGGGTCTGTGTCTTAAATAAAATATGAAATCCAAACCAGAAACGCAAAGGAAAACTTTCACAGGGCGAGATAATATATTCACTGGATTCTTTAGTAGCATAAATGAGGAATAGAAGAAAAGATGAGAAAGACAATTACAACAAAGAAGCAATTAAGAATTTCTTTATTGTAAAATGAGAAGATAAACACTTAAATCTTTTGAGTCAGAAACAGGGTATACGAGATAAATCCTGCAACTTTCGTTACTTCTAAAGATTAGATTTAGAAAACAATTTGATAGCAAAGTAAGAATAACATTTAACTTAGAAAGAACAACATCACCAGTGAATACACGCAAGAATCCTGTAAAAGTGCCTCTTTGTATTAATGGAAGATTTCTTCAAAAATATTATATTCTGATAGCTTCAGGGTGTGAATATCAACAACCCCCAATACTTCGAAAAATGAAGTATTTATAACTCAAATTACAAACGATCATGTCATTAATGACCAGGACATGCTAAATCTATTTTTAGCCTAACTAACTTAACAAATTGCATAAATCTAGGAACTGCTTGATGATGTGGTGTAATTGCATGCTGATTTATGGGTGGGCCATTGATGAAGCCTCTGCACGACCTCATTTGACTGGACAAATGACTAGACTGGGACAGCTCATATGCTACTCGATCAGATCACAGAGTTCCTTCCATCGAAGATGACTGGGCACGTTGACTTTGAGTAGCCTTTGATACACTTCGTCCATTTCTGTGTACTTGGAAAAGGTAGGTTTGGTGATGAAAATGTATCGGATCTCATGTTGGATACTGATGTCCCACTAAAGGGCATCTAGAAATGCCTTGCCAGTGATGCTACCTTGAATTCCTGCAAACTTTGAACTGTCCTTAGCCACATCAACCAACCTCTTCTTATAGTCTAGGAGTGTCATCAATTTGTCATTGATTACCTTCAGACCAGGAAGTCCTTTCTTCTGTAGAGCCTCAATCTTACTAAAGAATCTTTGTACCCCTAGGTCCATGGCCT
>SNQJ01S0040700.1:4409-25572 GCA_010110895.2 Picea sitchensis | reverse complement strand
GGACATACACATTATCTCATAGATAATAATGATTTTGAATAATATATATTTTGTTAATTTTTGTTATGAAAAAAGCATGTCTGTTAACCCCTAGATGCATAGATTAAAGAAAGGAATGTAAGAAGATTTTCTGATCTAGATATTTTTTTAGTAGCATTTCGAGTTTTAAAGCTAGAAATTTAGTACATGAAATTTTATTTATTTACTAAAATTTAAGACTATTTGTAGCATGAATGATAAAAATAATTTAATCTCTTTTCACTAAAAAAAAATTTCACGGTTAATTTGATATCTTTTTTTGTCAATCGAAACAATAAATTGAAATTGTTTTATGCATTCTTGCTTCCTTTAATATTACCTCTGTATTCACTATGGCCCACTTTCACAAAGTATTAAGAATTTTTCTTTCTTCACAATTTAAATTTGATATGGATAAATTTATTTTTGAATTTCTTCCTTGAAGTGTGAACTTTAAAATTCCAATTGAATGTGATGGGAAGATTTAATTTCCCCTTCAATTAGTTTTTAATTCTCCATTTTCAATGTCGCTAGTGAGTTGTTTAAGAAGATACCATAGGATACATCATGTTGCAATCATGACAAGTAGAAGCTCCCCAACAATAGTTGTACAACTTAGAGACATGATTGTTTTTGTAAGTGAGATCCATGCTATTGAATTGAAATTTGTCAATTGAGCTAGGAAGAAACAAACATATCCAAATATGACTATCCAATAAGGGGAAAATTGTATCATGAAACTCCATCGATGATTTACCACCTGTGACCATGTAAACTATATCCATGCCCACATCCATTATCAATTGTTGTGGAAAAATAATCCATCAACCGAGTTTCTCCCCAAATGATCATGATACCAATCAAAGTGTGTCCTTGGAATATAATGTCGTCTAGTATATTTGGTATCAATAAATGTCGTTGTACTATCCGATTGATCTCTTGAAAGTAACCAAAAATTTATGCAAGCTAAATTAAGTTAAATCATTTATGTCCCAAGTGTGTTCCCATTGTGTGTCAAATATGATAGTTAATATTATATCAATAATGTTCATTTATGTAGTGGTTATACAAAATAAAGTTTTAGTCTAGAAATGTGAAGTTACACTACTATTGAAACTCTAGATTGAAGAAAAAAAATAGTATTCATTTGTGAGATCAAAAAGTCATGATATGGACCATCTAGTGTGCACCATGTGTTGGGTTTCGAGTTAAAGGTTACTATGCACCTATCCATCACATTGTTCTATCATTAATATAAGTGTTTGACACAAGTCCATGCAATTAGCTTCAGTGCCCTCCATTTCTCATCGGTCGGGCTTGCCTGCTTCGGTGGTTACTATTGTCAGGAAAACCAACCACAAAGATTCACCAAGGGAACCAACAAGGAGGAAACCTACTAGTGGATCCTGGGGATGAGGCCTAGGCTTACAGAACCACATTCACCTCTCCATGATCTCATTCTGAAGTTGTTGGAAAAGGATCCTTGAAAAATATTTCAGACTCCATCCTCTTCCTTAAGTTTCTTGATCTAGATATGTAGCACCTCCTATTATAGTTTCCCTTTATTTTCCTAGGTTTGTGGTTCATCAAAATTGGGTTGATTGTATGTTTCCCCTACTGGAAAAATTGACAAACCCCGATTTGTTAAGGAAGGTCGTCGAAATTCATCTCCATTGCGAAATGAGTCCTTAGTTTTCCATTTGGCCCCACTCATCTACAGTTGGGCACAAGGATGGGCACTTGAAATCTATCTTGTAAAAATCACTCAAACTCTCTCCTGTATGAAAGTGGATCCCATTGAGTGAAGTGAGTTTCCCTCAAAAGGAGCCAATGTACATGACAATGTATCACTATGCTTATTGGTAACTAGCATTTACAGGAATGGTGAAATACCTACTTCTCCCATGGATGGTGAGAGAGGCAACTCACATTAGCTCTCTCCCGGGCATGTGTTTCGAAGGACCGGTTAGAAAAATTGTTGAATAGAGAATGGAAATTGATTCACTTGCAATAGGGGATAAAAATATTTTTTCTTAACAGTCACAACAGACAAGGTTGTGAATACAAATTATAGAAGTTGAGGAAGTTTTGCAGGTAATAATTGACTCTTTGTTTATTTTTTCTCTTTTCCCCAACTCCCAAATTGGTCTATCTGGAACCTAGCTCATCCAGGGAAAATATTACAAACCAATTCTGATGTTCACTCTCTTGACATGCCTTGCAAGGTAAATGAAAAGGATGACTTTCCCAGGTGGTGCAGGTTGTATTTTCCTTCTCATCGTATTTACTATGTTAGGTTTGAGATATATCTGTCTGTAATTTTGTCTGATCAATATCGTCAGAGCCATGGACATGTGTTTGAGGCACTTGTATTTTCATTTTCCATGTCGTTGCTAATTGAAGTGAAGTTTGAATCATGGATAATGAACTACAAATCACAAGTTGTGGGAAATATTTAGGGCACGCCCTGCAAGGAGTATTGACATCCCATGAAGGCATGGAATATAAGGTGTGCCATAATGAAACATAATTTTCTTATGATGAGGCTTTACTTGATGAATTGTATGAGTAGATTCATAAGTTCATTGATGACACTCAGGTTGATCCAATTCCTTTCTATGGTATTGTATTTTTATTGCCACAGATGGCCAAAGATTTTTTCTCTAGAGGAGGGAAGGATTTGGCTAATTATAATAATGTATTATTGGCATACGAGGAAAACATTTTCATTAGATTCTTATTGTTTATTGGAAGTTGTCTGAACTCATTGTTGAAATGGTGTATTGTCTGCATCAAAGAGCTCTCCTTCACCGTGTCCAAGATATGCAGTTGCACCGAAGAATTATGGTATGTTTCATATTCCATTCGTGTTGACCTTTGTTGTATTGAAATTGTCATTTGACTATCGATACATTATGGATATATAATCAACCTACTTTTAACTATTTTTATTTGATAATAACAGTTTAATTTTTTTAATATTGATATTCTTTTTGAAACAAAATACATATTTATGTCTCTAAATGTATGTGGCCATTTAGATGTGTAATATTTGTACACAAGTAAACAATATGTGGCCATTTAGATGTGTAATATTTGTACACAATTAAACAGTATGTGGCCATTTAGATGTGTAATATTTGTACACAATTAAACAGTGAGTAAAAAATTCAAAGTTTTCCATTCTTTTTGTTTACTACAGTGAGTAAAATAGCACAGTCGGTCATGGTGAACATCAATAGGTATCGAATGATTCTACTCACTATTCGTCTCCACCTAAATTCTCAGTAAAAAATGATCAGAAATAAAATAAAAGGGCAAGAAAATTGACTTACATAAATACAAAGAAGGCACTCGCAGGTCTATTTGGCTTGTTGGGATCCTTGGCCACCTTGCGACCTTTTTTCTCATGCCTACTACTTACCTTCCCACATGATATTTATCCTACATACTTCTCTATAAACACAATCGTTTCTATTTTTAGTATAAATTTAAGTTAAGTACAACATCATAAAATAAACCAAAAAAAATCAAAACTCAACACCTAATGTGTAAATCACAAATACAAAATGTGATAGAGAATACTTTTCTTCAACTTTCTTCAGCACTGAAATGGGGTAATTTCCTTAATTATGTTTGATGCGAGTAGCACCAAGGATCTAGACACTTTATTAGCTCCTCACTATGTATCTGTGGCTCTGGACCCTTTCTCAACTACCTCAAAAACTACCTCAAGCCAACTTTCCATTTACTATCTTGTTCAAGGGGCAGGTTAATAGATTTTTATTTTACCCAACAGTTGAAAATTAAGTCGAGCAGGTGGTGGAGGATCAAGTGGTGGCTCCATGCATCTCGACGAGTGGACGAACCTTTTCCTAGATCAGGATGCCAATTCCTAGATTAGGATTCCAGACATCTACTACAGTGTAAGATATTTAATATATGCCTAGATCAATATGTACATTGAAGTGTTAATGCCGAAAAATTTATTTCATGTCAGATTACCAAATATCCACGAAGAATCATATAATAAAATAATCCCAATAATCCCAAGTCCCAATAAGAATATAATAAAATAACCCCAAGTCCCCATAGCTATGTTGTTGGGTCGACAATAACACTTTCATTTCTATAGCCAATACAAATGAAGATAAATAGGAATATTTGTTTTAAATAATTGTGAAAATCAAAATTATACAAAAAAACTTAGGATAAAATGTGTTGGATTACTGAGAGGGGGTTGAATCAGTAATAGAGAAATTTGATCCTTTTTAACCATATAATCCAAGTGTCATATCAATGTATCATTATCATCCAATAACTGTAGAGTAAATAAGCAATGAACAAATGAACAATCATACACATACACACTACACCAGTGTTTTACGTGGAAACCCAAAGTGGGAGAAAACCACAGAATGATTTTTCTTATATGTCTTGAAGAATTACATTCGTTGGAAGCACCAACTTCCTTTGTTTTCCAACTGTAACTGGAAGGAGGCTCCAACCCCCTAGTTTCTCATTCTACAACCTAAGGAAAGATCCAAATCCCCAATTCTCTGGCTATAATCAGAAGGAGGATACAACCCCCTATGTTCTTCGGCTACAACCGGAAGGTGGCTACAACCACTTGTCCTTGCCCCGTCCAACCACCCTGATGTATAAGTAGAATGATGGAACCACTATCACACTAAAAATGTGAGATATAATGCTGTAAACCTGTACTAATCAACTGTTGGACAACTAAGAGGGGGGGGCGGGGGGGTAAATCAGTTGTTACTGTGCTTAAACAATTATGCCCATTTTAAACTCTTTACAAACCATTCAATGACGATCAAAATAATGCAGGGAAGTAAGCAATAGAATATTCAACATCGATCACACACATGAAATATACAGAGACAGATATTTCCTGAATAAACCCATAAAGGGAAAAACCTCTTCTTCTTGATATGATAAGTGATATTTATTT
This sequence comes from Picea sitchensis, assembly GCA_010110895.2. NCBI lineage: Eukaryota > Viridiplantae > Streptophyta > Pinopsida > Pinales > Pinaceae > Picea > Picea sitchensis. Next base: position 20,582 of record SNQJ01S0040700.1, on the reverse strand, counting down.
TCTGTACATTATCATTCTTAGGAGCACCAACTCCCTTTGAGGCTACCGCATCTATTTTACAAGAAACAACTTGATGAGAGCACCCACTCTCTGGTTTCTCTAGCACCCACTAGAAGGAAGCACCAACTCTCTGGTTTCTCTAGCACCCACTAGAAGGAAGCACTAACTCCCTGAGTGTTCCAGAACCAACTGGATGGAAGCACCAACTTCTAGTTACACATGAACTAACCTGTATAATAGAGAACAATAGTTATCCCTTGCACCACCCTGCCACCCTAGTTTTTTTGGCTACAACCAGATGGAAGCTACAAATCCCTATGTTCAAGCACCCACTTGAAACTCTAAGGAAAACAGTCCTCCCTAGCACCTCCCTACCACCTTGAAATATAAATGTTTGCATCTCATAAATTTATCACAGTGATACAGTATTTTATCAATGTCTTACCAATCTGATCATTGTTCTTTTACATTGCTCTACTCTACCTGCATCAGTGTCTTCCTTCTCGCATCTTCTTGAGCTTTCTGATCTTCTACTATGTCTCTGTATGCGCACCTTGGATTTATCTTCCTCTCTTAGATATGCATTTTTATTCCTTGCTTCTTCTACGCTTTATGCTCTCTGTCTTATTTCCATTCTATGCGCTATGCCTCTTCTATGCATTTCATCTCCTTCACATAGCATGCTTCTACCCACATAAATCACACTCAACAGAAGAAACCTTCTCTTCTCTATTTTGCGTATATTTATCATGCCAAGTCTGTGCCAGATCATGCACCTAACTCTTCGTTCTCTCTGGCAATCATAATGAGACTGTTCTTCATCAGTGGTCATTATCCTGAAATTCTTTGGCTTCTCTGGTAGTTACAGTCTTCGATGCTTTTCCATCTATCAATCGTCTCTATGATGAGTCTTCATTCCACTGGCAGTTACCTCGAGATTCTTCATCTCCTCTGGTGATCACCCTGCAGCTCCTCGAGTTCTTTGGCTGATACAATCACTCCGTTTTGGCAGTTATAGCTAGTCAATTATGGATTCTTTGGCTTCTAAGCCCCTTCCTTCACGTGACCTTTGGCGGTGACCATATGCCTATTCTAAAGGCGCTTCCTAAGCTCTGTTTAGTGAGTTCTATCCCTTTTTCATGATATGACCTTGGGCTATGAACTTCATGTGACCACGCGATTGCGGGCACATCCATAGGAGGTTTAAGGGAAACCCTTTTTTCGCCCCGCAATTCACTACGAGCCTCCACGCGTCCTTTCTCCAAAACCATGGTTTCGATTGCGGCCCGCTCATGAAAAATTAAGGCCCGAGCATGTTCTGGACCCGCAATGTGATGGGACCGTCGATCTCATGATATTGACAGTACTCCTTCAATCAATGGCTCCAATCTATCTTCCTTTCCTTCCTTCTTTCCTCTGTCTACACGCGATCCTTAGTCTCAATTATCAGGTGACATGTGGCCCTCCAAACCAACGGATGAGATCAATTTCTCCTTTCGGGCTTCAGGTGTTTCGATTCTCAAACCTCGCTTAATACTAGAGCATTTCACCTGGAGTCCACGATCCAACGACGTGTGTCCCTTTTGGATCAATGGTCACAATCCCTTTCGGTATTCATGGTTCGACAATCTCAACTCTCAACTTTCTTTCATCCTTCCTTTGTTTTTTTCCATAGCTGACAATCCATTGACGCATGTCCTCTTTAATCCAATGACTATCCTCCACTCCGGAACTTCGGCCTTCAGCAATATCAAACCTTTCTCCTTCACATTTTCCCAGATTAGTTTCGCCCGGAGTTCATGATTCGTTGAGACGTACCCTCCTGCACGATCAACGATCATAGTTGGCTTTGGCACTTCAGAACTTTAAGATACTCGCTGCTTCATTCTCCTCCGAAGTGGTCACCTGCTGAATAAGTCATAGGCAGTGGAAACCGCTTGCTGTCAGTTAACACTTCCACTTACACTGTCCTTCCACTGTACTAGATCAACGATTGAGAATGCATCCGAAGTGATATTCAGATCGGACGACTCGTATCCACTTCGAGACTTCAATATTCGGGACTTCGGGACTTAGGGTATTTGTTGGTGGTAAAACTCCCAGAGTAAAACTTCTAGAGTGATGTCACTTACTTACGTCACTTGATGACGTGTCATGAGCCTAGTAGTTGCCACATGTCACTCGGATTTGTGATTTGCATGTACCTGAAGTGTCGAATCAACTTGAAAATTGCCATTGCCTGATTACATCGTGTGTCCTTGTTGATGTAGTCTTGCTGATGTGGATCCTCATTCACTTCGGGACTTCGGGTATTTTGAATTTTCAAGTCGCCAATTCTTCTGAAGTGAGAGTCCCCAAACAATAGCCTCCTCACAACTTTTAGACCTGAACTAAACGTTTTTCATCGATCATTTTCTTAGATCGATGGATTGATATTTCTATGATGCTTCTTTTCTATCTTATCCTGTCCTTCGACTTCAAACTGATCTAACGACTATCGTTTACTCCAGCTCTCCGACTCTCTGGACTTCGAGTTTTTCAAGTCTAAAACTGAAAAATCATCGAAGTGATTTGCTCCAGAGTTTAGGACGGTGTGCCTCCTGTCAGTATTGACGATGGACGGTCCGTGCTTACTTCGAGACTTTGACAAGTCTGATCTCCTACGCTCATCCAAAGGCTTAACCTTCGTGCATTTATTTCTAGATCCAACGACTGTTGATCCTTGGTGCTCAGATCCAACGGATCAGATCTGTACTTCTCCTCTGCGCTTCCTCTGGTCACGGGACATTGATCTAATGGTCATCAGGTATTTGGGATTGGTGATCCAATGACCAATGTCATTCTTCCTCCTGAGATTTCTGATCTCTCTGACCTATAAGGTTTTTTAAGTGTTCAAAGGTCTCAACCTTTTCTCCTCCTGTGAGTCCTTCTCTTGGACCTCGACTTCACTTCTGGAAAGCACAAAGCGCTATCTCTTCTGAGCTTTGATCTCTACATATTGTTCGCTCCTCCTCCTGAGCTTACACTTCTTTCCTAGCTTTGATCTCTGCATACTCACGCTATTCCTCCTGAGCTTTAATTTTCATATTGTTCGCTTCTTCTCCTGAACTTATGCTTTCCCTATTTGCCATCATTGTTGCTTTCCTCATTGCTTCTTTAATTTCCTATAAACATAACATCGTCATTGTTGTTCTTGCCATCAATGACAAGCACACTCTACCTGTAAACATGCCAACAATCTCCCCCTTTGGCATTGATGGAAACCCTCAAAGGTTGTGCTAGACTGCTTGGACCTCAACTGTAGCATCCAGACCACTCATTTTCTCCTCCTTTGAAATCAATGTCAAAGAAAAACATGCTCCCCCTGACCTGTTGCAGTACTTTTCAAAGGTATTAGATATTCAACCAACACATACTCCCCCTGACAAGATGGACTCTCTTAGGTGAGATTAGGGATGACACCCAGCTTCTAACGAAGATATTCAAAAGGTGTCTTGTCTAGGGGTTTAGTGACGATGTCTGCAATTTCTTCTATGGTTGGAATGTAATGAACCTGAACAATCTTATTGGTGACCTGCTCTCTCAGAAAGTGGTATTTTATGGGGATTTCTTGGTCTTGGAATGAAATACTGGATTCTTGGACCTATTCATCTTCAGATTCAACTGTGTCCTCTACAGTATACTCAATATTTCTCATCTCTCTTACTGGGACTCCTTCATCAACCTTTTTCTTGTCATAACTAAATGACTCCCTCTGTGTTTCTAAAGGATGTTGTTGTCCTACTGGAACTCTGTGCAATTGTAGATCATATTTTTTTTTCATTCATGATGCCTACAATCCAAGGCTTTTATGTCCATATCCATCATAAAAGAAAACAAGAACTATTACAAACACTCTCATACCTCCTTTGATTCATCCATGAAGGCGTCTCTTGTCTAAACTTACTTTGAGGTGTATGAATAGCTTATGGATGTATTCCTTGATCCGATCTTCTAAATATTGCAGTATTGCTTTCATTCTTTGAACCTGAATAACCTGAGTCATACCTTCTTTCCATTTTTACAAATGAAGGACCCGTGTTAGATTTCTTAGGAGTACTGATTTCTTCCTTGTTGTATCCAAGACCGGATTTGTCATTTGGTGATCTTTGACTATCCAAGATCTCATCTAGGATCATGGAACTGTTCAAGAACTTGATTTGGGTGTCTGACTTCTCAACCTTCTTTCTAAGATTCACAAATTCTACTTCTAGCTTATAACATGTTTCTTCTTCTACTTCTTCCATGGGATAAATTCTAACAGAACATTCTTTTATTGTATTTGAGTCTTCTTCTTTTCTTGCAGGGGAGGATTCAATATCAAAATTATTATCTGTCCTTATTCTTTTACTTATACACAGAGACTTGTCCTTATCTCCTGTCATGTTCTTGGAACATTCACTGTCTATATACCAGGTTTTTTTTTTGTTTTTGAGCTGAAAGTACTAGACCACATTTTTCACTATCTTTCTTTTTCCATGCGTTGGAATTTCTACCTAAGGGTTTTATCCTTGGATCTTCTTTGTAATTCTTTAGATGGAAATGTGGAACCTTGTGATTAAAGTTATGACAGTTATAGCATTCGAGCTCATTTTTCAATAGGTCAAAGTGATTGGTGTAACGTTGTCTACTCATTGGTTGTTCATTATTTCTTGACCTCCTCAGTTGCATGTCTCTAAACTTAATTTGACCATTTGCAATATGTGGTTCTTTGTTACTTGGATTTCTCATTCTTTTTTGTGGCAGATATTTATTCCTCGGGTGTCTTGATTTCTCATGCCTAAATCTTAAGGAACAATTTACAACTTTGTGGCCAAAGTTAGAACAGTGGAAACAATACCAAAGTTAGAACAGTAGAAACAATATCCATAGAAAAAATCTTTGTACCTGGAAAATGGTTGTCTTATTTGAGCAAGTCAATTTATTCCACGCTAATGATTTCCTTGAGAAGAGGGTGTATTATTTATTTGTTCTATAGATTCAGTTCTAGCACCTTTTTTTTTACTCCTCCTTGGTGGTTTATTATCTTCGTTTGTTTTTGCAGGTTTGATGTTGTCATTGGTTGTAGATTTGACAAACTTGATGGGTTCTTTGTTGCTTGGTTGACCATTACTTGATCCCTCTTCATAACCCAGACCAGTTTTCAACTTTGGATTCCTTTGTTGATTCGAAATGGTGGCTAACCCTTTTGAGGCCTTGATACTTGACAGATTCTAGTGATACAAGGCTTTAAACTTCTCAAACTCTTTTTCTAGTTTTCACTACTTCTTCTTCCAGAGCTTCACATATTTTCTTCTTCTCTAATAACTTTTGTTTCAGAATGTCCTCTATTTTCTTTACCTCTTCTAATTCCACTTTTAGCAGGGCAAAGTCTTCATCGAGTTTTTTACCGCCTTTCTCGAACTATATCAACAATTTTTTTTTCTCTCTTCTTAAGTTTGAGTCTGCCAATCTCTTCCAAAGCGCTGATCATCTCTCCTTCCAAGTCAACCACAACTTCTTCATCACCAACATCAATTCTTGTGCTTTTATTATCATAATCGTCTTTGGCCATAAGCACAAAGTCATTTACCTTATATTCATAGGAAGAGTCACTATTTGTGTCTTCTAGAGAGTTAACATTGTTTACACATAAACTTTTTTTTTTATCAAATATTTTGGATTTGTACTTCTCTTCACCTTTAGAGTTTTGGTCCTTCTTCTTGTGTGGACACTTATATGCAAAGTGAACTATATTTCCACAGTTAAAACATTTGAAAGAAAACTTGCCTTGGTACTTGCCTGATCCTTTCTTTAGTCTTCTCACAAATTTTGCTTCAATTTCATTAGGCTCAGAATCCTCATTCTTATATTCTTTAAATGATGCTTCTCTAGTGGTAGATTTATCTTTAATAATCCTCATTTCATAAGCAGTTAGATTTCCTAGGAGTTGATCAATAGACAGAGTCTTAAGATCATTTAGTTCTTCTATTGCAGAAACTTTTGGATTGAATCTATCAGGAATAGATCTTAAGATCTTCTGAACTAATAATACGTCTTCAATCTTCTCACCAAGATCTTTCATGGCATTCAAAAGCTCCTCAAATATTAAGAAAAATTTATTAACTGTCTCATCCCCATTCATCTTTAGTTGTTCAAACTGTAATCTGTAGGTTTGAAGCTTGGCATCCTTTACCTTCTCATTACCTTCATAACTGCTAATGAGTTTGTCCCACATTGCTCTGGTAGATTCTAAGTGCATAAATTTTACAAATTCTTCTTCTGCAAGCCCACTCAGAATAACATTCATAGCCTTAGCGTTGAAGCTGAATTCTAGCTTGTCATCCTTATTAGCTAGTACAACTGGCTTTGTATAACCAGTCTCTACCACATCCCAGACATATGCACCTAAAGCCAATATTTAGGTTGTCATCCTAACCTTCCAGAAGCCAAAGTTTGTTCTATTGAATAGGGGAGCCTTATTGGTTGAAGTTCCTTCATGACTTGTCATGTTTAATCTTACTGATCTACCTTTAAATGAAAGGAACCGGCTCTAATACCAATTGTTGGAAAACTGAGAGGGGGGGGTGAATCAGTTGTTAATGTGCTTAAACAATTATGCCCATTTTAAACTCTTTACAGAACACTCAATGACGATCACAATAATGTAGGGAAGTAAGCAATAGAATATTCAACATCAATCGCACACATGAAATATACAGAGACAGATATTTCCTGAGGAAACATATAAATGGAAAAACCTCTTCTTCTTGATATGATAAGTGATCTTTATTTTCTGTACATTATCATTCTTAGTAGCACCAATTCCCTTTGAGGCTACCACCTCTTTTTTACAGGCAACAACTTGCTGAGAGCACCAACTCTCTGGTTTCTCTAGCACCCACTAGAAGGAAGCACCAACTCCTTGGTTTCTCTAGTGCCCACTAGAAGGAAGCACCAACTCCCCAAGTGTTCCAGAAACAACTTGTATAACATAGAACAATAGTTCTCCCTTGCACCACCCTGCCACCCTAGTTTTTCTGGCTGCAACCAGATGGAAGCTACAACTCCCTATGTTCAAGCACCCACTTGAAACTATGAGGACAACAATCCTCCCTAGCACCTCCCTAGCACCCTGAAATATAAATCTTTGCTTCTCTTAAATTTATCACAGTGATACAGTATTTTATCAATGGCTTACCAGTCTCATCAATGTTATGCTACACTACTCTGCTATGCCTGCACAAGTGTCTTCTTGCTCGCATATTCTTGAGATTTTTGATCTTCTACTCTGTCTCTGTATGCGCACCTCGGCTTTCTCTTCCTCTCTCAGATATGCATTTATGTTCCTTGCTTCTTCTATTCTTTATGCTCTGTGTCTTATTTCCATTCTATGCACTACTCCTCTTCTGTGTGTTTCAGCTCCTTCACACAGCATGCTTCTACTCGCATAAATCACACTCAATAGAAGCAAACTTCTCTTCTCTGTTCTGCATATATTTATCATGCCAAGTCCATGCCAGATCATGCACCTAATTCTTCATTCTCTCAAACAATCATACTGAGATTGTTCTTGATCAATGGTTGTTATCCTGAAATTCTTTGGCTTCTCTGGAAGTTACAGTCTTCGACGCTTTTCCATCTGTCAATCATATCTATGATGAGTCTTCATTCCACTGGAAGTTACCTCGAGACTCTTGAGCTCCTCTAGTGATCACCCTACATCTCCTTGAGGTCTTTGGCCGATACAATAAATTCGTTCTTGCAGTTACAGCCAGTCAATTATGGCTTCTTTGGATTCTAAGCTTCTTCCTTCATGTGACCTCTAGTGATAACCATATGCTTATTCTAAAGGTGCTTCTAGAGCTCCATTTAGTGAGTTCTAGATCATTTTCACTATATGACCTTGGGCTATGAACTTCACATGACCAAGTGATTGCGGGCGCGTCCATAGGCGGTTTGAGGTCAACCATCTTTTCACCCCATAATTCACTACAAGCCTCCACTCATCCTTTCTCCAAAACTGTGGTTTCGATTGCGGCCCACACATGAAAAATTAAGGCCCAAGCATGTTCTGTCCCCATAATGCGACGAGACCGTCGATCTCAGGATCTTGACGATTCTCCTTCAATCAACGACTCTGATATTTATTCCTTTCCTTCCTTCTTTCCTCTATCCACGCACGATCCTTAGTCTCAATGATCATGTGACATGTGGCCCTCCAAACCAACAAACGAGATCGATTTCACCTTTCGGGATTCGGGAGTTTCGATTCTCAAACTCCGCTTGCTCCAGGAGAATTTCTCCTGGAGTCCACGATCCAACGACGTTTTTCCCTTTTGGATCGACGGTCAAAATCCCTTCGGGTATTTGGGGTTCGACAATCTCAACTCTCAACTTTCTTTCATCCTTCCTTTGCTTTTTCCCGGAGCTGACAATCCACTAACACGTGTCCTCTTTAATCCAATGACTATCCTCTACTCTAAGACTTCGGCCTTTGACAATCTCAAACCTTTCTCCTTTACATTTTCCCGGAGTAGTTTCACTCGGAGTTCACGATCTGTTGACATGTATCCTCCTGCACAATCAATGATCATAGGTGACTTCGACACTTCAGAACTTTAAGTTGATCGCTACTTGATTCTCCTCCAGAGTGTTCACCTATTGAATAATCCATAGGCGGTGGNTGTCGGTTAACACTTCCACTTACATTGTCCTTCCACTGTACTAGATCAACGGTTGAGAATGCATCCAAATTGATCTTCATATTAGACAACTCGTATCTAGTTCAGGACTTTGGCATTCGAGACTTCGGGACTTAAGGCATCTTCTAGTGGTAAGAATCCCAGATTAAAACTTCTGGAATGACATCGCTTGATGACATGTCAGGAGCCTAGTAACTGCCACATGTCACTCAGATTTGTGATTTTCACGTACCTGAAGTGTCGAATCAACTTGACACTTGTCATTTTCTGATTGTGCCACATGTCCTTGCTAACGTGGATCCTCATTCACTTTGGGACTTCAGGTATTTCAACTTTTCAAGTCTCCAATTATTCCGAAGTGAGAGTCCCCGAACAATAACCTCCTCATAACGTTTAGACCCGAACTAAACATTGTTCGTCGATCATGTTCTCAAATTGACAACTCGATCTTTCTGTGATGCTTCTTTTCTATCTTATCATGTCCTTCCACTTCAAACTGATCTAACGACTATCATTTACTCCGACTCTCCAGACTTCAGGTTTTTCAAGTCTCAAATTGAAAAATCATCGAAGTGATTTGCTCCAGAGTTGGGGATTGTGTGCCACCTATCAGTCTTGACGATGGACGGTCTCTGCTTACTTTGGGACTTCAGTACTTTGACAAGTCTGCTCTCCTACGCTCATCCAAAGGATTAACCTTCGTGCATTTATTTCTAGATCAAACGATTGTTGATCCTCAGTCATCGGGTATTCGAGATTGGTGATCCAACGACCACTGTCGTTCTTCCTCATGAGATTTTTGATCTCTTTGAATTAGAATGTTTTCTAGGTGTTCAAAGGTATCGACCTTTGCTCCTTCTGCGAGTCCTTCTCTTGGACTTCGACTTCACTTCTAGAAAGCGCAAAGTGTTATCTCTTATGAGCTTTGATCTCTGCATATTGTTCACTCCTCCTCCTGAGCTTACACTTCTTTCTGAGCTTTGATCTCTCCATACTCACGCTATTCCTCATGAGATTTGATTTTCATACTGTTCGATTCTTCTCCTAAACTTATTCTTTCCCTGGGTGCCATCATTGTTGTTTTCCTCATTGCTTCTTTTCTTTCCTGTAAAAATACCATCGTCACTGTTGTTCTTTCCATCAATGAAAAACACACTCTGGCTGTAAACATGCCAACATCAACTTGCACCAAACAACATGTACCAATAACCTGAACCATGCATCAACCATGCATCAACTTGTACCTCAACCTGTAATCAACTTGTACCATAAGCAAGTGCATCAACCATGCACCAACCTGTAACCAACATGTACCATAAACAAGTTCATCAACCATGCACCAATTTGTACCTCAACATGTACCATGAACAAGTACATCAACCATGCACTAACCTGTACCATGAACAAGTGCATCAACCATGCACCAAACTTGTATAAATAACCTGTCCAAACAACCTATCACAACAACATGTCTCATCAATCTTATCAACCAAATCATATCTACTCATCAATATCAATCACCAAGACAACTCTCAAATATGTGCATCAACCAAGCATAACACAACAACTCATAATCATCACCAAGATCAATATGTGCTTCCTATAATATACCATGTACCAAGTATGTTACATCATCCATAAACCATGTGTCAACAATACGACTAACAGGTGCCTCCAACCATGGACCTGCATTATGTACCCGATCGTATCAACTTCTCTTCAAGCTATGACTCATCAAGGATGTACCAACATCATCATCTATACACCTCGTAGCGTATGCCAACTCATCAACTAATTGTATCTCAACCATGTACCCAACGCATGTGCCTCAACCCAAAATCCCTCATCGAACATCATCCAAATATGATTTGTAACTTTCATGACTAGATTTCATCATCCAAATATGATTTGTAACTCTGTAATAGACCTGGTGTATATGATCACATACCTGCAAACCTTCCTTAACTTTAACAACAAGAGACTAGCATTTTCATCACACTTTTCTTTAGTCTCACATGGCTAGTTTTGGATTAGTCAAAAAACCTAACTTGAAATAATCATAACTATGTACCTGTAATGAATAAAGATTTGAAACTGATACACAATGTTCTTCAATGTGTTTTATGAAATTCTTCCAGGTGTCACTACTTGGAACCTCTCAGAAAAGGAGTTATAGCAAAAATGGCACACCTTTCTGAATTCTGGCTTATTCTAGAGAGTAACCTTGTAGAGCATGCCCTACACAGAATATGTGTTGAATCGATCTCAAAATGTTACACCACATACTAAAGACTGTAATCTAACCAACACATTTGGTCTTACTAAATTTGGATATGTTATGAAGAAGTTATGACGTTTTTACCTAGAACACTTGTTTTAGACTAGTTTCAGGACTAGCCACAAACCCTATTTTCCACGGAGTGTAACAAACTGAATTTTTTACCACAGATACTTGGATATGTTTCCTCAATGGCCTATTAATCGCACATTCTGAATCATTCTAGAAAAAAAATTATTGCGAAAATGGTGAGATGACTTGTAAATAACATAACTTAGAAAGCATCATCAAAAGAATTTATCCTCCCTTGAATTCTGACCCTCTTTTCTTCACCTTCCCTCTAAAATTCGGCTTAGATATCCTTTGGTTACCTCAGTCACCTATAGATATTCAATATGCTCAAGTGTGATGTAAAATGAGAGAGCCTTTCCTCTTATTTATACTCTCCATATTCTAGGTCAGTTAACCCATTTCTAGGTCACTTAACCTATTTCTAGGTCACTTAACCTATTTTCCTTAGTTTTAGGGTTAACCACTTTCCATAATTAGAAAGTTATCCATTACTTTATCATTTAAATATTCCTCCTTGACTTTGTCACCTCACTTTATCATTTAAATAATCTTCTTTGATTTTGTCACTTCACTTTATTATTTAAATAATCCTTCTTGACTTTGGCACTTTACTTTATCATTTAAATAATAATTTATTCTTTGCAATATCTTTGACTTATTTGACCTTTTGGGGCTTCAAACCAACATATAAGGGTCCTCCAACTTCGTAAGGCCATAAATCTCAAACCGTGAGGAGTAATGTGACGTTCCACATACCACCAGAAATGGCATGATATGTACTATCCATATAGAATAGTCTTACCTTCAAATATATCAAAACTCATACCATTATACATCAAACAAACTTTGGTCCATTACCCAAACCTGGGTTCTCCAACTTCTCATGGCCATAACTCTCTAACCGTGAGGAGTTATGTGACACTCCACATACCATTGAAAATGGAATAATATCTACTATCCATATAGAAAAATATTACCTTCAAATATATTAAAAATCATACCATTATACATGAAACATCCTTGGGTCCATTACCCAAACATTTGTTCTACCGGAATTCGCTACCGGACTTTCTTCAAGGGTTGACATCAATATACAATATCACTCTCCAAGGGTTGACATCAATGACAACCAACAATCCATCAACCTAAGCCAATTGTATGAAAATCTCCCCCTTTGGCATTGATGGCAACACCAACATTGATGACAACATGTAGTCATGATAACATTCATGCTTGTACTCTTCATCAATGTTTCTATCTCTCCCCCTTTGACATCAATGGAAAATGGTATCTCCCTTTGGGGCTGCTCCCCCTGACTGAACTCTCCTTGGGGATGCTCCCCCTGTCTACGTNTATGAATAATATCTCCCCCTTTGACAAAGGGTATCACTATGAAGTCATGTCATTCATTCTTCCCTTGTGACAATCACTCCCCTTGGAAACATGCCTCTATGCCCTCTCTCCAAGCATTTACCTTTGCATCTGATAAATCTCTCCCCCTTTGTCCTATTTATGGTGCTTCCTTGTGTACATCTAAGACATATAAGATAAGCATTCATTTTGGAGTAGAAATTACTCCTAGTCTTTGGTGAATATACTCAAGGGATTCCCGTGAAAGCGGTTTTGTAAAGATGTATGCCACTTGTTCTTTTGTTCCCACATATTCAACTTTGATGTTCTTCTCTACAACCTGTTCCCGTAGAAAGTGATACTTGATTGGAATGTGCTTCATCTTAGATTGCATCACTAGGCTTTTTGAGATAATGATGGTGCTTGTATTATCACAATAGATTGGAATGGGCTCATCATACTCAACCTGTATATCTGTCATAGTTTGTTTCATCCATAGAACCTATGTACAACATGTTGTTACTGCAATATACTCTGCCTCGACTGTAGATAAGGATATTGATGATTGTTTCTTGCTTAGCCAAGATACTAAACACTCACCCAAGTAGAATGTTTCTCCATTGGTGCTTCGTCGGCCATCAATGCAACCTGCCCAATCTGCAATTGTGTAGGAAATACATGATAGATCCTTTCCTTTTGGATACCATAATACAAACTCTTATGTTCCTTTGAGATATCTAAAAATCCTCTGCATTGCTAATACACATGATTCCTTTGGTGTTGCTTGAAATCGTGCCACCTGTCCAACTGCCTGCATTACATCCGGTCTGGATCCTGTCACATATAGAAAGATAACAATCATTGACATGTATTGCCTCTAGTTTGTAGACTTTGAATCATCATCTTTTCTCAACTTGCAACTGGTTTGCATAGGAGTGGTAATTGGTTTGCAATCTTCCATTCCAAACCTCTTTAACATTTCTCTGATATACTTAGTTTGAGAAGTAAAAATTCCTTGGTTTCTTTGACATATCTGAAGACCCAAAAACAAGGATAGTTCTCCAAGTAATGACATTTCAAATTCATTCTGCATATCCTTTTCAAATTTCTGGCTTAATGTGTCATTAGTACTTCCAAAACAATATCATCAACATAAATTTCAATTAATAAAATATTACCTTGAGTTACCTTTATGTAGAGGTTGTTGTCTGCACTTCCTTTCCATAGTTTGTAGGGGGTTTTGTCATTGTTGTTTCTAAGCATTACTCTATTTTGAATGTGAACTGATGTATGCATTGCATGTGTCCAAACAATATCTGTCAATTTGGAATCCATTAACATTATTCGAGCCATTTCCTGTGTAATTATCATCCATTATGATAATTTTACTTTGTCTCTAAACCACTCTCTGAACCAATCTATGAATCCATGCTCTCGTCCACTATCATATATATGTCCAAACCTGCTAACTGTTCTTATGAATCCATCTTTGTCCATATTTTCCAAGACTCTACTTGCACAACTGTCCATAATGCTGACCCATTTATCACTATACTATCATGAAGTCTTGATTAATCTATCAAATTGTACTTATGCTAATTGATTGCTCTGAATCTGTCTTCTCAAACTCTGCAAGATTCTCGAAGGATGGTTCTTTGGTCTGGCACAACTATCGCATAGACTCCCCCTGTCTAATATTGATATTACTTGGTAGTCTCTAAGCTGGATGGCTCAGAACAATTCCTGCTCTGATGCGTATTCATCATCATCTTCATTGATAGATTCATCATCTCTCTGAGCTCTGACTTCTTTATTTCTGTCTGTGGATTCATCTTTTACTACAATGCCTGAAAATAAAATATCTTGAACATGTTCCTTATTTATCCGTCCTTCTTTTCTTTTAGTTATTTTCCAAACCTTTATGTATCTGACATCTTTCTTTTTCTCTATAGAATTTTCTTCATCTTGTTTTATTGCCAATCTTGTGATCTCTGGGACCTCATATTTTTTCACTTGTTCTTCATGTTTTCTTATCCACACTTTCTTACATCTGATATCGGTGTTCTCTTTCATGGAAGTATCGATCATGATTCTACAATCACTAGCTATGTGTCCATAATTATGACATTTGTAACATTCAATGTTACGTGGGGCCAACTAGGAATTTATTGCTTGAACATTTATTTTATAATCTCTGCAATCTGCAACCTTATGCCCAAAGTTAGTACAATAAAAACAATGACCATAAAATAAATTTGCATACCTGGGAGTGAATGATCTTCTTTGTGGTGTAGTCCTTCTGAATTTTTTCCTTGACTGATCATGATCATGATTGAAGCTTCTTTGTGGCTTGAACATGAATGGTCTTCTTGAAGATGTATCTTCAATAGTTTTCTTAGATTTTGGTTGACCATGATTCCTTCCTTTGAGTACTTCTACATAACTCTTTCTATTTTGTTCATTCTTCTTTTCTAGCAACCTAGAGTGCTTATCTTCATTATCTATAACTGATGTGGATGTTTCTGTCTCTTCAACGTTCTTGTTGAGCTTGACGATTTTACTTCTCAATGTGACAACTTCTTCTTCAAGCTTCTCAACCTCTTGTTCTTTATTCATTATCTAAGACTTCATGACATCTTCTGTTCTCTTTGCTTCTTCAAGTTGGATTTTCAATGTCATTATTTCTTCTTCCAATCTTCTCTCTTCTTTACCAAAATCTTCCTCAAGTTGGTTTAAGTCATTGGTTCTTTCCTTGAGATGATCCATCAATATCTTATCTCTCTTTTCTGCTTCTTCCTTTTGTGTTGTTATATTGGCTTCTAAACATTTCTTTTGATATTCTAGAGTTTCTTCAATTCTTCTAGCCTCTTCTAGTTGATCTCTTAAATTCTTGATGTCATGCCGATTCTTTTCGGAACCTTGAACACTTTCCTTTTGGTTAATCAATTCTTTCTTGGATGACTTATTTTCTTCTCTTTCTTTCTTTAGATATTTAATTGCACTAATCAATTTTTCTTTGTAATCAACTTCTACTTCTTCATACTCTTCTGAATCTGTCTGACATGATGAGCATCTTTCTTCTTGTTTTGTATCTACATCTTCTTTGGCATTTTCTGAATCAGCGATGGGTGAAGAATATATGTCATGTAACTTATCCCAGAGTTCTTTTGTTGATGAACATTTACCAACCTTTTCTCTTACCGGATTAGGTAATCCTTCCCAGATGAAATCCATTGCTATTTTGTTATTCTTCCTCAATTCCTACTTGGTTGCAGTCTTTGCCCTTTTTGAACTATCATATCCTATAACAACTGATAGCCAAATACGATGTCCATGTGCCTGTAAAAATACTTATATTCTTATGCTCCACATCTCATACTTAAAACCATTCTAACCATTAAACATTGGTAATTCATTCTCAGAATAATCCATGATCTCCTTCCAGTGGTTAAATTGTTTCCTGAAGGAACCGGCTCTGATACCAATTGTTTGATTACTGAGAGGGGGGGTGAATCAGTAATAGATAAATTTAATCCTTTCTAACCATATAATCCAAGTGTTATATCAATGTATCATTATCATCCAATAACTGCAGAGTAAATAAGCAATGAACAAATGAAAAATCATACACATACATAATACACCAGTGTTTTACGTGGAAACCCAAAGCGGGAGAAAACCACATAATTCTTTTTCTTATATGTCTTGAAGAATTACATTCATTGGAAGCACCAACTTCCTTTGTTTTCC
>SNQJ01S0040699.1:61077-83065 GCA_010110895.2 Picea sitchensis | reverse complement strand
CTGATACCACTTGCAAGATACCAGATATATAAAATATGCAGAACAGAACGAAATGCTAGAAATAACAGAATAACAGTAAAATATCTAGCATAATCTTCACAATACACAGAAATGATATACGAAATAGCAACAGAAATAGCACTTGAACAGAAATAGAACTTGATTCAGATAGCAATGTTCACATGCCTCTTCGAGGGGGCAACCTCCAATCGAGCAGCGCTCTGTTACAATAATATCCAAGCTAGGGTTCGTATACCCTCGACTCCTATTTATACTAACAAGAAGCATCTAGAGGAAGATCCTTCTACAAGCGGAAGCTTCTATTAGGTCTTCTTACATCCGCCTTATTCTATTTTATTGAAAGGTCTTATTAATATTGACCTTTATTACATCCGAATACATTGATCTTCCTATGTGCGGGTTAGGACCTTAACACAGGCCCCCAGCGGGGGTTCGGGGGTGAAGCCCCCAAAGCAAAAATTGCCTTGTAAAAGTATATTGTAATTTCATTGTAAATCTGGACCCTTCATTATAAGGTTGCAGATCTAATGGTAGAGATTATGTTAGGGTTTTTTTCCCTAGAAGGAAACCCTCTTTTATGAGGGAAATGTATTGCGGCTATGGATGATGGTGAATATTGTATTCTGAGAGAGGAGACTATGAGAGAAAGAAGAGGAAGTTACAGCAGGTTTTGCTGTAGGCTGCATCCCTTCATTTACTGAAAAATAATCAAGGAAGGACCTGGTAATTTCTCTGGTGGACGTAACCCACATTGGGTGAACCATGTAAATCTATGTCTCTCTTGTATTGTGTGTCTTCTTTGTTTTGTGTCTGCATTTGTTTTATTTTATTGGTCCACGGTCCTATTTTTCTAACAAAAGAGACATTGATTTCTCTATAAATCTAATGCTTGGAGAAGCTCCAGTGTCAAAGACTCCCTACAGAATGAGTACACCAGAATTGAAGGAGTTGAAAATGTAGCTTGAAGAACTTCTAAAGAAGGGGTATATATGCCCAAGTGTGTCACCTTGGGGTGCCCCAGTCTTTTTTGTGAAAAATAAATATGGAACATTAATATTGTGCATTGACTTCAGACAGTTGAATAAAGTGTCTGTTAAGAACAAGTATCCTCTGCCAAGGATTGATGATCTCTTTGATCAATTGAACGATGTAAATATATTTTCAAAGATAGATATCAGATCAAGATAGCATCAAGTAAGGATTAAATAAGAATATATCAGCAACACTGCCTTTAGGACAAGGTATGGTCATTATGAGTTCACAGTAGTGCCATTTGGGTTTTCAAATGCACCAGTTGTTTTCATGTGCTTAATGAATGGTGTTTTCTGAGAATATCTGGACAAGTTTGTCATTGTCTTTTTGGATGGAATTATTATATATTATAAATCATAGGAAGAGTATGAACATCATTTGAGGATGGTGTTGCCAGTATTAAGGGAACATCGGTTGTATGCCAAATTGAGAAAGTGCTCATTTTATCAAAAACAAATTCATTATTTGTGGCATATAATTTCAAAGGATGGGATAACAGTGGATCCTGAGAATATAGAAGCCATTAGAGAATGGTCATCCCCAAAGAATGTGACAGAGGTGAGATCATTCATGGGTCTTGCAGGATACTAAAGAAGATTTATTGAAGGATTCTCAAAGATTGCACACCCAATCACTTCCTTGCAAAGAAAGGGGCTGAAGTTTCAGTGGACACTGGATTGCGAAAAGAGTTTCCAACACTTGAAACAATTATTGACAAGTGCTCCAATATTAAGGATTGCATACCCAAATGAAGACTTCATTGTATGCACATATGAATGTAATGAAGGACTTGGTGGAGTCCTCAATCAAAATGGGTTTGTTATATGTTATGAATCAAGGAAGTTGATGGAGCATGAAAGAAACTATGCCACTCATGATTTGGAGTTGGTATCCATAGTGCATGCCTTGAGGAAATGGAGACACTACCTCATGGGGAAGAGGTTTGAGATAAGAACAAACAAAAATGGTATGAAATATTTATTTGATCAGCCAAATCAAAATTCTAGGCAAAGCAGATGGTTAGAATTTCTAAGAGAATATGACTTTGATATAAAGCATATCAAGGGGAAAGAGAATAAAGTGGCTGATGAACTCAGTAGGAGGGTGCATGAACTACATGCTACAACCATTAGCATGTATCAAATTGATATTAAAATAAAAATTATGGAGGTTGCAAATGCAGATCTGCAATACAGAGAATTGGCAGCAAAGATACAATAGGGTAAGATACCACAAAAGGTGGATAATTATAATTTGGGAATAGATGGAATACTGCTACACAAGAACATACTTTTTGTTTCAAATGTCCAAGACTTGAAACATATGATTTTGCATGAAATGCATAATGTCCCTTATGCAGGGCACCCCGGATATCAAAAAACTATGGTAGTGATCAATAACCATTACTTTTTTCTAGGTATGAAGAGAGAGATTGTTGAATACATCGCTAGATGTATGGAATGCCAGAAATTTAAAGCTGAGCATAGGCACCCAATAGGGTTGCTACAACCTTTTCCCATTCCTGAATGGAAGTGGGAAGTGGTGACAATGGATTTTATTATGGGATTTCCCAGAACAGGAAAGATGCATGATTCGATCATGGTAGTCGTGGACAAGCTTACAAATGTTGCCCATTTTATACATTGAAAACTACTCGCAAGGTAGAAGATGTTGTTGATATTTTCATGAAGGAATTGGCATGATTGCATGAAATTCCTAAAACAATTGTGTCCAATAGAGAACTGAAATTCACCAAGAATTTCTGGAAAGGATTGTTCAAAGGATTCAGAATGAATCTAAACTTTAGTATAGCTTATCATTCTGAGTTTGATGGACAGACAAAGAGCGTGAACAGAGTGATAGAAGACATACTGAGAATGTATGTTATGGAAAAACCATCGAAATGGGAAGACTACCTGCACTTGGTAGAATTCGCTTACAACAATGGGTATCAGGCATCGTTGAAGATGAGCCCATTTGAATCACTTTACAAAAGAAAGTGAAATACTCTAGTGAGTTAGGACAATCTAGTTGATAGGATAGTAGTTGGGCCAGAGTTGCTCAAGGAGATGGAGGACCAAATGATAAAAATTAAGAAGAATTTAAAAGATGCCCAAGATAGGCAGAAAATTTATGACGATAAGAATAGAACCCACAGAGAGTTCAAAGTGGGTGATCATGTTTTCCTAAAGGGGAAAGCTAACAAGAGTTCCCTGAAGCTGGGAAGCTATGCCAAGTTGGCAGCCATATTTTGTGGGCCATTTGTAATCCTAGAGAGGATTAGTCTAGTTGATTATATGATTGCATTGCCTGCATCTATGTCTATTCATAATGTATTCCATGTATCATTGCTAAAGAAATATGTACCTGATGTTAATCATGTTATTCATTAGAATGTGATTCAGGTGGAGCAAGAAGGCACTTTTCAAGTGCATCCGGTGCACATTTTGGATAAGAAAATCAAGCATCTTCGAAATCAAGCCATAGGGCTTGTAAAGGTCAATGGACCTAGTATGGGCCTGAAGATGCTAATTGGGAGCATGAGGATGCAATGTGGATAGAATACCTGCATCTTTTTGAGGATTTTTGAAACTTTTGTTGTATATGGATATATGATGCACTGAGGATAGTGCATAAATAAAGCGACGAGATTGAAATATCCCTCAGTCAAAACCAATTTTAAATGTAATGTAAGTGTACTTAAGTTGGTGAGTTGTTTTGACATCATTTTGTAATGCACCTTTCATGGCATAGTGCGTGCATGCATTGCGCAGTAAAATGATGTAGTGTGCACATTCCTGGATACCACGCGTAGTATGGAGGTCAACAAGCCTTGTGTATATGATATGTGTTGTAGGCTGGTGAGCGAGTTATTATAAGCTCGGATGCTTATGTTTTGGAATTAGTCCAGAGTGCCTAGATGTTAAAGGACTATGTGCCTATCTTGTATAAGTCTCATGATTAATATAAAATACATTTTTGCGTGCAGACTGACCATGATAAAAGAGACGGGGGACTGAATGACACCAGTTAGGGAAAGGGAGGGCCAAAATTTAAGGTAAAGGGGTAAGCTGGAGAGATTAATCCAAAAATGAATATTATATTAATATTTCTTAAAACATAAAGTATGGATAGTTATTTTATCCTAATTTCTAAAGTTGGGGACAAGTGAACCAAAGTAGCTTCCAAAATGACAAGTGTCAAGTTGGGAACATGCATACATATCGAGGGGACTTAGATAATTTGGACACCTTCACCATCATTCTCATGATCATTCTTACGATCATCTCTCCCATGGTTCCTTCCATCATTCAGTCATCCAATCAATGATTCCATGACTATTTTCACTCACGTAGTCATTTATCCTTCAGACATTCATTTCATTGTATCTGAGCCTGTTTCCATAAAAAATCTTGGTTGGTGTATGTGGTTAAATTGGGAATGGGATTGAAGAAGTGGGTTTTCAGGCCCGTGCGAAATTGAAGAGGTAGGTTGTCAGGCCCATGCGAAATTGAAGAGGCGGGTTGTCAAGCCCATGAGCAATTCTCTAAGTGAGAGAATTGTTGGGAATTGATTTCCTGAAGGTGCTAAACTATAGCTATAGTGCTATGAGACTTCCTGTCTGGCATGTTGCTGATGCCTTGGAAGGGAAGTGGGGCAACCAAAGGACTGTTGAGCAGAGAAGGGGCACGCTTCCTTGGGTGGGATAGGAATGTGGGGAATGAGAGGTTGTAGGCTGTTAGTTGAGTGAGCACCTAAGATAGAGTCTTTCATGTGGTCTATGAGCCTTTATCCTAGTTAGGAATCCCTTTACCCGGGTGGATTTTGGTCCCAGCTCGAGGTTGAATCACTATTGAGAGGGAAGTTCATTGACGATCTGTACGTAGTTGGTGACAATATTTCCAAGATAAGTACTAATCATTTGATAAATTTACATGCTCCATTATTATTTACATGCTTATGTTACAGTTTATCATATGTGTGATTATAACTGTGTGTATGTTTATGGGTATTTCCTTGTATATGCTGCATGTCTATGTTTATTGTTATTTCAGTACGAAATTGTATATTTACAGAACATAATTGTTTGTTTATGTTTATATGTAAAGCTTCCACAAAATTTTTGTATGTATATGTTATAATTGCATGTAGTTTGAAGAGAAAATTTATGTGGCATAGCTCAGTTGAATACTAGGTATGTTACAATATGTTCTGCAGTGAGAGAATGAAAGTGTTCCCTCGTCTAGCCTGGCCCTTTGAAGGCTGGCAATGTTACAAAGATGGTTTCAGAGATAAGTAAAGCATATGAGGAGTGGCATGCCCGGCCGGTGTGAGATCGGGGATGTTATAGAACGGTATCATAGCTAAGTAAAGCATCTGAGGAGTGGCATGCCCAGCTGGTGTGAGTGCGGGGATGTTACAATGCATGTTAGCACCTGTATTGTTTTTATGCCTGGCATTATCTAACATCTCCAAGGGTCAGTTTCAAAAGGAAGGTTTTCATTTATTATTTCCATTTCCATTTGCAACTGTGCGCTACAAAATTTTCTACGTGTTGCACAGAGCGCTTTACCGCACAAAGGATTCTGTCACGCAATGGATTTCATCGCACATTGGATTTCCATTGCACAGTGGATTTCGTCGCCTAGTGTATTTTGTTGCATAGTGGATGATGTCGCACAAAGGATTCTGTCACATAGTGGATTTCCATCGTGCAGTGGATTTTGTCATGCAATGGATGCTTTCATGCATAGGATGTTGTCACACAGTGGATTCTGTCGCGTAGATGATGTCGTCGCATAGTGGATTTTTTTGCACATAGACTACATGTCACACTACGAAAATGACTATTTTAGTGGTCAACTGGAGAGGATTTGAAAATCCCCGAGAGGTTTTTGTTGATGACAAACTAAGTAATAAAATACTCTCTCATATTTTCAAAATGTGTCACGGATTGGGAGATTCGAAGGAATATTTGAGCCTTGTTTTTTAGCTTTCATGATTTCCTGTCCAAGACATATGTTTGCGACACGTATTTTAGACAACTGGAGATGAATTTAAACAAACTGAGAGAGTTTTTTATTTATAAAAATATTAAATACAAAAATCACTCTCCGTTTATAAAAATAGTTTTGTATCAGTGAGATATGATGTAATATTTAACACCTATTTTGCCAGTTTGCTACACATTTCGCTGCATTTTTGTTGTAGGTTACTATTGCATAGTAGACTTGCTGTGCGGGGGCGACAGAGTGTCCAGAAGTGAAAATGATGACTTATCAAAATCATAAGGTTGAATTTTGATCATGATAAATGATTGTAAATAATATTTAAGGTACGATTATGATTTGGTAGAGTCGGGTTTTCTATTTTTAGTGAATCCGTTGAAGTTATTGTTCTCTTTCAAAGAAAATATATCCATGATTCTAGGAGAGAGTAATTCGACCCTAGCAGCCAAGGGTGACATCATATTTCTATATATGGGGTTCATTTTCATGTAAAATGGGCTGGTTGGAAAATGTGGTAGACAACAACTATTGTATGTAATCTGAGTTTTGAATGGAATTCAATGTAAATGTCTTGTAGCTTGATGATAAGATTTTAGTTGTAACAATTGTATGTATTGTTCTTCTTTCTTTGCATATGTGCTTTCCTATTATCTTTATTTCATATCCCTTTTTGTCTATTTTAGAACAAATTATTGAACCTGCGGATTCACTGTACAATGCCCCTTGTTCGTGCCACTTAGACAAAACATTTTCCTCTAAAGCTAACTCTGAATTTGTCCACAATGATGCTCCTGAGTTACTTCCTTTAATTTCTCCTGCCACACACTATGGTTTTACATTGAAGGCTATTTCTCTCCTAGCCTTATCCTCTCAAGTTTATTCACTGATTCACTTGTCCCGTCTCTTCCTCAGGCCAACCCCATAGCCCAAGTCTTACTTTCCTGTGCCAATATAACCAGAACCCATTATATCATAGGTGTTAAATCTAGCCATTATTTTCAAATTCATATCCTACGCCGAGGTCACGCCATTTCCGAGAGATCCCTCTCTAGATCCGAAAGGCTAGTTTCAGGTCTCAAAGTTGGTTGAAAAAGTTACCTTCGTCGTTTGTTTATTAGCCAAAAATATTTACAAAGTGCTAACAAGGAGATTTAGAAACCTGAATAGTAGCAGTTGGTGAAGATGATCTTGGGCTTGAATAAGTGCAAGGAGGATTGTATTTACCTTTTAGAGCATATGATTTATTCCTAGTGTATATGATCATAACATATTCTGGCTCTACAAAGTCTAGGAAAACAATAGTAGTTTCATGTCTTTTACTAAAGATTTTATCTCTGGCACTCTTCTTTACCTCATAAGTAATTTCCTCATGGTGTTCCTCACAAACATTACACCAACTACGAGGAATGATTTATTTAGGATGAAAATTGTTCTCATTAGGATTTCTAAAGGGTGGTGAAGAAGAAGATGAAGCCACACTGGTAAGAAAAGGGGCAATTGCTTTCCACTCATACATTATCATTCGATTATTCATGTATTGTACAAGCTATAAGAGGGTGGAATTTTTTGTTTGTTTAACTAAATATCCCTTAGGAAGACCTGTTCTTTCAAGTTGTTCTTCATACTCTAAACAAGTATGCAGAGAAGAACCAAGATTTTCAATGGCCTTTTCTTCAAGGCTATGATGGTAGGGGGAAGGTAAATCATTATAGTAATACATGAAAGAGGCTTGGTTTTGAGGGATAATTAGCTCAAGAATTTGGTTATACAATTTGGTGAAACACAAGTTGAAATACTTGATAGTTTCACCGTCCTTATAAGAAATGTTATTGTTTCCCTATAACTTATCGGCTGGGATTTTGGACTGCCCATAGGTATACTTGAACCAGTAAACTAACTCCTCCAAAGTAGAAATAATCTTGGGAGGAAGGTCAAATAAATCAGCCACAAACTTCCCTTCCAAGGAATTAACAAATAAGCGCATACAAGTGTCATTGTCATTGGATCCTATGTTGTGATAGGCATTAGAAAATGCCACTAAGTGTTCATTCGTAGTGACTATGTTATTCCCTGAAAAACTAGGGAGATTCTCTTTGAATTTAGGAAGTGGACGAGTAGCAGGTGCTAGGTTAAGAGGGGAGGAAACATTCCATAGAGTAGTTGTAGCATCTTCTTCAAACTAAAAAATCCCATACTTTTTAATGACTTTGGCGGAGTTTGTAGTAGATTTAACAGGGACTTGGTGACTATATAAGCTACCAATCACTAATGAGGTTGAAGGTTGAGATGAAAAAACACCTCCATTGCCACCATATCCACCATTATATTCCATCCTCTGAATGATAGGTAAGGGAGAGAAAGATGATTTGGATGAATGAGATAAAGTTCTCCTTAGAGCACTTTGTTGGGATGACAAAACAACATTTCTTCTTCGTATTTTAGAAATAGAATTAATCTTAGATGATAAACCTCTTCTTATCCTAGAGATGTGAGGGTCTAAGGACATGAAAAGAAGATAAAAAAAATGTAGGAAAAATAAATCTATGGATGATTCCTAGATTGTCTTTGCCTATCTTCCCAATGTTCTCATACACTTATGTCTTGTTCAATCACTTCCCATGAGCGTTCAATCTCAACCCGAGCTTTAGCGGTCTCTAATATGGTATTAAACAAGGTTAAAGAAATGTTGGTCTGATCTTTAAGATTGGGCTCAATATTGGGATGCCTTGCAATAGGTACATTGTAGCACCCGTGTTTTCCCTAGCTTGTAATTAATCATAAAATAGGATTACCATGCTAAGGCATGTGGACATTGTAAACGTATTATTGTTAAACTACCCATAATTGACTGTTGGGAGGTGAAGCCTTGAAGTATGAGCCATGATATATCTAGAGGAAAGAAATCAGTTAATAAATAAAGGAAAATTGGTTGAATAATCAACCACCCCCATGAATGGAAGCATGTTCTAGTTGTAGGATGCCAGCTCAAAGTACCACAGAGACCTCCAGACCCAAGCTTCCTTATGACAGAAGGAACAGGACAGGTTGGAAACCTTCTAGAGGAGGGAAGGTAATATACATACAGACACACAACAAGAGGAGAGACACTAGACAAGAGTGCAAACTCTAAAAGGGGATGAAGGAACCAAAAGGAAGTGCAGAGAACATAACCTAAAGGACCGAATGTGAGCTTGATGTTGGGAAAGCATATGATAAACCTCACAGGGTCGTTGTGATAGAGAAAGTTTTCTCTCAGAGATGGCATAAATTCCCTAGTGATATCATGGCTTGGCACGGGGGTGGACAAAGTGATAATAATGAATGCTTCTGAGCCTATGGTTGGGTGGAAAGGCGCACATCCACAGTAAGCTAGTTGGGTGAAACTTGTAATAGATAAGTATTATAATACACTGTGAAATTGAGATGTAATTGTGTAATAAAATTAGATATACTATGAATGACCTAGGGATGGATATGTTTGCTTAATGATTTATACTATATCCATTTTTGTGTCTAATTGATGGTGTAATTAGGAAAGTAGGAAATTATATGAATTGGACATGTTTTGTATACGTAAATGCTTGCGCCCTGTTGTGGCTTAAACTAGATCCATGAACTGTGAGTTCATCGATCTTGGGTAGAATTTCACGTATGCATGTCGACACTCCTAGTTGTTCAGAGTCCCTTGGAGAAGGGATTCTATTAAATATTAGGAAATATAGTGCACGTATGCACAAGCTCTCTTTGAGGTAGGCAGAGATTGAGAACCACTTAAGTTCTATAGTTGGGGAATGAGTGTAAGGGGTGCGCGAAAGGATTCTTCCAAGCATTAAGTTCAAGAGAGAGAGAGAAAATCTATTAAGACTTTCAGAACTAACAAATCTTAGGAAGAACAATGAGGTTGAAGTATCTAAAAATGGGGCCAGTTCCTTGTTTGGAAGACAAATGGATGAAATATGCTCAGAAGAAGCCATGGTCTGTTGTGATCATTGGGTATGGGAAAGAGTGTGGGAGTTAACCTTGGAGTCATTTGGACTTTGCGAGTTCGGTGAACTGAGCGAGTTCCTCATAAGGGAGGTAAAATCCATGAAGTTTATAAGTCCCAAATTTAACCTTGAGCCTTATATCTAAGGATGTTCGGGAACCGTCTCGACCACCAGATCTAGGAGGCAAATGATCATCAAGTTACCATAACTACCCATGAAATAAGAACCTTATAGTGGACATGTTATTTGATGGAAGAGATAAACCTACATTGTTGATCTAATCTGGAATGGAAGATCAATGACTAGGATTAGACTAGAGTCAAGCGAGCACTCCCATGATGGCAGAGGTTGAACCCCACAATTTCTATGAACCGTCGATCTTCGTTGAAATTCAATATAAGTTTGATGAGATCCCTGAAATGAAAGGAGTGCGTGGGAAGGCGAAATATTAAAGGGGAATCAATATAAGAGGAGATAACACTTTCAGGTGTGAAAACAAAGCCCAAGAGACAGACCCATAGGAGGAGAAAAGGTTGAGGCCTTTGAACACTTAGAAAATATTCTAAGTCAGAAGAGATCATAAGCTCAGGAGGAGGAGAGAGAGTGGATGTTGGATCACAGTGAAGAGGAACAATAGCTGTATGATCGAAGAAAGGTGCCTGATCCTTATTTCTTTTCACACGCAGGAAAGTGGACTTGCCAAAGTCCCGAAATCCTAAATTATTTTGGGATTGTCCATCGTCAAGGAGACCAAAGTAAATATCAAGTGTTGGATCCAAAGGACAGGTGGAATAAACCTGTAGACTCTGGGTAAAGACTTGAAGAAAATGTCAATCGTCAGATCATCTGAGGTAAAAGTCAACCATTGGATCCATAGGATAGGTGGAGTAGGTCTATGGACTCCAGGTAAAGACCCGAAGTATATCCTATCTGTTGACCGACATGAGATACATGTCAATAGATTAGAGACTTTAGGGAAAAATACTTTGGAGGTTTCTAAGTGAGGAGTGTGACAAACTCCTGAAGCCCTGAAGGCGGAAGAAGATCACAATTGTCTGTTGTAGAGGGACACATAGCAAAAATCCATGAAGTTTGGGTGAAATCACTCCGAGAGAAACAAGTGCATAGGAGTCTGAAATTATTGAAGTCTGAGGAGCCAAAGAGGCGAAGAGAATTTGGACCGTTAGATCTAGAGGGTACGTGGCGAAAGATCATGAACTCTAGGTGAAAGTACTTTGGGAGAAAACGAAGGAGTAAAGTTTGAAATCACCAAACCTTGAATAGTCGAAGCAGTTGGAAGTCATCAATCTGTGAGAGGACACATGTCATCAGATCACGAACTCTGGATAAAATGCTCTAAGAGAAGCAGAGCATGGGGAAATTGAGATTTGAAATCACCAAAGGCCGAAGTCCCGAAGCCAATGACACTCATTGATTTTAAAGTGGAAGCATAGCACTAGACCTATAACAATGGGTACAGAGCAATCCGAAGGAAATAAGAGGGTGAAAGCGTCGAAGTCCCGAAGGATATCTCGATCGTTGATCGAGGAGGAGGTCGAAGGACCATTGATTTGGTATTGGTTGAAAAGTGTCAAAGTCCCGAAGAGGAACAGGGCCATCGATTTGGATAGGACAGGTGTCAGAATATCTAACACTCTAGAAGGATTCACACCAGAGATTTATGTTTGTGGAGAGTGGATATATACCATTGATCGGAGTAGATGCGTGACATCCGATATACAACTCTGGGTACAGAGCACTTCAGGAGAAAAGAGTGAATGAAGGAGAAAGATCTTCCGAAGGTCAGAGAGCCAGAGTTCATCAGAACCATCCATTTTTTGAGGATAGGTATCAATAGTTATTCCACTCTAGAAGATAGTTATTGATGGAGGAAGTGAAAGTTGAGAGTTGAAACTCCCGAAACCCAAATTGCGAAATACATCACAACTATTGGTTTATAAAGGTTAGATCTGATCTATAGATTTAGAAAGGATAGATCTGAGCCGTCAATTCAGAAGAACCGTCAAGGTCATGATATCGATGGTCCTGTTGCATTGCGAGGACCGAAGGTACATGAACTTTAAAAAGTTGAGGGTGGGCCACAATGCAGACCACAGTCTTGGAGAAAAGACACGTGGAGGCTCAAGGTGAAATGTGGTGCGAAAAGTAGTTGGTTTCAAACCACCCTTGGCTGTGACCAAAATAATGTGGATTATGTGAGGTCATCACCTAAGGTCATGATAAGGAAAGGCTTATCAGAAAAGGGGATAGCACCCAAACTCAGATATTTCACAAGGGAAAAAGGGGAAGGTCACGAGTACCATTAGACCTGCACTCGAAAGTCAAAAGATTCTACTTTTAATGATAGAACGAGACCATCAAGGTCTCAGAGAGTTTTTTGGCTCCAGAATCAAAGATCCTTGACCAGGAGTTTGGACTGGTTCCCCGACTTTTAAAATTAGAAACCATGGATGGAGAATTTGTCCTTTAAGAAAAGCGAAATTTTTTATGCCCCATCGTGGGTGTATTAAAAATTGGTATTAGAGCATGGTTAAAACACTTGGCCTACATGGGCTCATGCATGAGTCACATAAAGAGGTATTTTTATCTTCATTTACTCCTTGAGGAGAAGAACTGCAGATTGAACCTGTGATTTTGGGAATTCTTGTTGAATTCTAGCAGAAGAATTTATTTATCCCTTTGTCAAAGTGATAACTACTCTTATCAAAGTAGGGATATTGTAATTAACATTTATAATAAGACTTGAATGTGGATAGCTGAAGGTGGCAGGTTTATTTCAAGAGAATTCAAATCCTGAAGGAAATATGACCTGGTGTTTGTAACACTACTTCTAAGCATGGGAAGTTGGAACTTCAGGCACTGATGATGGTATATTATATAATGGTTAATACCTTTGTGGGCTTAAAGGAATTTGATAGGATCAGGTAGGATCCCTGGAAGTTATATTTACTGCTCTATATTAAAATTAGAGTATATAAATCCTCACGACCAAAGAAAAGTGAGATGGATCACCTAAGGGACTGTATAACAGAGAAGGTGATGCCTAATCCTAGGCCTAGAGAGTGAGTGACTGAAAGTTAGAAGAGACCATGATAGTTATTGTAAACTATTGGGATCATGGAAAAGATTTGCATCACCCTGTTTCCCTTAGTCTGTTAATATAACTATATTGGCCAAGGAACTATGGCAAACCTAAAAGTGTGAATTTTTTATTTCATGGACTTTGGTAAAAAAGGTCGTTGAATGTAGATTTTGTTATTTTAATAGAAAATGGTTACATGCTACATGAATGTTGAAAGAGGGGATGTGCTAAGATAAAACCATGAATGTTATGAAAGGTGGTGGAGGGGACCTGGAATGGTTGCGTTAACATCCACCGAACCAGTACCATGCTGGAATTAATTTCTCAAATAAGAACAACCCTTTGAACCAAGAATGAATTACAGTCGGACTAGTAGGTGGGAAGACCTCCTAAAAATTTAATGAGGGGATGGGGAAAGTTTCCCAATCATATGGCTTCCATACCTGACCACGGACTGAGAATTCAAGAAACACACAATATTGCTGAGGAAGAAAAGAAAGGAAGTGTGGTGGGTAGAGGAAGACCTACGGGGAAAAATGCAGAGACAAGAGTGGAAAATATCGGGTCCGAGGAAGGAATGAAAGAGGAACAGTGAGTTATGATCACTGAAAATAGTGATTGAACCAGAGAAGGAGAGTAACCTTCATCCTTATCTATTTTTGTATTTGGAGAAGGAGAGTAGCCTTTGTCACTAACTTATGTTGAGCTGGAAGTAAGAGATTTAATCTCAAAGCATCTTGGCTTAATCTCGGGGGTAGCCAATGATAAATCCATTGGGAGTGATTGAGCCTATGGTCGAGTGGAAATGAGCACCCCTTTCATCAGTCACATCACACTCTATGGTTTTGATAAGTGTTTTCTTACCTTATTCTTTGAATTGTAAATAATGGATGCATGTGAGTATTTACATGTCTATAAAGGTTCTTTATTTGTATTAAATGATTAAGTTATGAGTATGCATTCATTCCCTTGAGAACCTATATTTCTTCTTGAATTTCCATACGTCCCAGTTTAATCACTCAAAGGTACTTTCCCTAGGAATTTACATCACCGTTTTGGAGTTAGAGAAAGCCTCTGGGCATAGCTACCATTTTGGTAACCTCACAAGTTACTTTTCCTTCATTCAAAGCTTAAAGCTCTACGATTTGGGAAGGTGTTCCCTTCAAACCAGTAGTATAGGAGACTCTGAACTTGCACCTATTCCCTTAACCAAAAACCCGAATAAGAGTGGGGATTATAGACCAGGATTTATATGAATATCCCCATGACCTAGGTCTAGGAACCTTGGAGCTTGAGGCTCTAAGATGTCAAATTGAACAATAGTCAAGTTGAACCCCACAATTTCTATGAATCGTCGATCTATGAATGAATATCGAGGGTTAGGAATCACTACGGAGAACGAAGGTAAAAATAGCGGATGTGATAGTTCACGGCCCGCAATTCACCCTTGTCATTGATCTCAATGGGATGGAAGATCAATGATCCCGGTTAGACTAGAATCGAGTGAGCACTTTCCATATTGTGGAGGTCAAAATCTCTGGTAAAGAGTATGCATGTTGGGGCCCCGCAATTTCTGTGAACCGTCGATCATTGTTGACCTTTGATTTGAGTTTGACGTGATCCCTAAAACACAAGGATAATGTGGGATGGAGAAATATTCAAGGAGATCAATCTCATAAGAGATAGCGTTTTCAGAAGTGCAGACGAAATCCATGAGACGCGCCCATAGGAGGAGCAAAAGTTGAATCCTTCAAGCACTTGGAAAATATTCTAAGTCAGTGTAAGTTAGAATCTCAAGAGGAGGAGCTACAGTGTTTGTTGGATCAAAATGCCAAGGATTGACAACTATCTAATCTAAGAAAGGTGCATGAACCTTAGTACTTGGCACATGCAGGAGAAGAGGACTTACCAAAGATCTGAAGTCCCAAAGTAATTTGAGGTTGTCCATAACCAGGAGGTGAATCTAGACCACTAGATCCAAAGGGATATGTGGCGACATATTATGGACTCTGAAGGAATATGTTCAAGGTTTTTCAGTTGAAATTTGAGATTCCCGAACCCCGAAGACCCGAAGGGAATCTGGACCACCAGATCTAGAGGGACACGTGGAGACAAATCATGGACTCTTGGAAAATCTGTGCGAGAGTTTTCAGTTGAGATATGAGACTCCCAAAGTCTGAAGAGATGGAGAGCTGAAGTAAATCTCAGTCGTCATATCACCCGAAGTAGGATCATGACCATTGATCACCAGGAGATATGTGTCAGCATATCAACACCTTCAAGAAATCTATTAGAGAGTTTTCAGTTGAGATTTGAGACTCCCGAAGCGCAAAAAGAAGGAGAGCCAAAGAAAATATCAATCATTAGATCGCCTGAAGGACATCTCAGTCATCATATTATTCGAAGTAAATCTCCAGCATCGAATCGTTCGAAGTGAATCTGTACCATTTGATCTAGAAGGGACATGGCATGAATCTGTGGACTCCGAATAAAGTTACGAAGTAATTCATAGTCATTAGATTAAGAAAGGACATGGTGTGAATATGTGGACTCCACATAAATTCCCAAAGTAATTCATAGCCATCAGATTAATAAGGGATGTGGCATAAATCTGTGGACTCCAAGTAAAGTCCTGAAGTAATTCATAGTCGTCAGATCTAGAGGAGACGTGGCATAAATCTTGGAACTCCAGGTAAAGACCCGAATAAATCCTTGATCGTTATATCCAGAGGATAGGTGGCACAAATTTTTGGACTCTAGGTAAAGACCTAAAGTAATCCTTGATCGTCAAATCAAGTGAACACTTGTCAGTGGATTATAGCCTTCGGATAAAATCCATTGGGAAAAAGGGTGAAGTTTGAAATTTGAGATCTCAGAAGTCCGGAGACTCGAAGGAGATCTCGACCATTGATCAAGAAGAGGTCCATAAGACCATTGATATAGTTGAAAGGTCAAACACCCAAAGTAGAATAAGGGCCATTGATTTAGGAGGATAGGTGTCCATAGATCATCAACTCTGGAATATTGATGTACGGAGGAAATTAGGGTTTGAGATTTGAAAATTATGAAGTCCGAAATCACGAAGGAGATCACATATGTTGATTTAGGAGGGGAAGATCTGGTCCATGGATTTGAAAAGGGTATATCTAAGCCATGATTTTAGACAGTACTGTCAAGATTGGAATATCGATGGTCCTGTATCATTGTAGGGACCAAAGGTGCGTGAACTTTAAAAATTTGAGGGTGGTCCGCAATCCAAACCATAGTTTTGGAGAAAGGACACATGTAGGCTCAAGGATAATTGTGGTTTGAAAAGTATTTTGGTCTCAAATTTCCTTTGGCGATGCTCATAATTGTTTGTTTGCGTGAGTTCATTGCCCAAGGTCACATTCGAGGAGGGGCCAAGAGAAAAGGGGCTAACGCCAACTCCGAGACTTCACTAAAGTGCGAAGGAGAATGTTGCGGGTATCATAAGACCTACACCAAAAGTTGGAAGGGCCTGTGTTTGATTAAGAGGTGAGACTATCAAGGTCTCTAAGTCTTGTTTGACTTAGAGAATCAAATAACCTTGATCAGAGGGTCGATTTGAGTACTGGACTTCCCAAATTAGGAATCGTAGAGGGAAAGGATCTGTTCCTGTAAAGAGGACAATTTTTGTTTTTTCGCCCCATTGTGGGTGTGTTACAAATTGGTATTAGAGCATGGTTGGCACACTTGGCCTACCTGGGCTCATGGACGAGTCTCTTAAAAACTATATTTGGATTACTTTTAAAAGAGTGACGCTCTAAGTTACCTCTTTATTAAAAATTATGGTTAAAAATGTTATTAAAGAAAAGAATGAAACTTTATACTGTGTGTATGCATTTATGAAATTGAACCATGTATTGTTCATGAATTAACAGACTGTTAGCTAACAATAATTTTTTTTCTCAACACTCAAGAAGTCATTAAATCATGGGAAAACTTCAAGATGAAGGGATGGTGACATGTCATGAAGTGGGGGATGGCTCCCACAATAGAGATGAAGAATATAATGAAAGGAGGGTGATGGAAGCCCCTCCCGATATGGCTGAAACTGTAAGGAGTCTCAGGGCAGAATTATAGAGTTGCAAGGCTAACAATGAGAGATTGATAAAGGAGCAAGAAAAATAAATAGAAATTAATGAATTCTTGTTTCATATCTTTTCTGAAATACAGAGGCAACTACAACATGAACCTGCAACCAGTCATGTGGACTGACAACATAAGAAGAGATGTCAAAGTCCACCTGATATCTGAAAATATGACTCCATAAGTGACCACACTAGGATAAGTGCCTCGAAGAAGGCCCAACCTAGAGGTAGGGGACACTCACCAGCAGAGTCCTATGGAAAGGAAGTTGGAAAATATGAAGGATCTTCTAGTAGTAGAGAAAGCTCACATTCTCAAAAGAAAGGAAAGAAGTGGAAGCATTCCAAAAATCATGATCTTGAAGAATTCAAGAAATCCAAGACACCCTCTTTTGATGGAGAGATTAGGAAGGGAGAAGAGGTTGAAGTTTGGCTTCTTGTTTTAAATAAGTACTTAGAGTCCATGAATACTGTGAAAAATTGAAGGCTCGAATAACCATATTTAACATGAATGGAAAGGTTTCCATTTGGTAGGAATACCTTAGGAATGTGAATGGAGTCCATGAGAAGGAATTGTCATGGAAACAATTTGAGAAATACTTTAGGAAGAAGTATTTGTTAGATAAATACATGGATGGGAAGACTAAGGAATTCTATGAACTCAGGCTTGGGCAGCTCACCATAGATGAATTTGTTAATAAATTCCTTGAATAACTGGGGTATGTACCCTACATAAAATATGAAAAAGCAAAAATACAGTGGTTCATTAGTGGGTTACCTCAGACCTACTGGGGTAGGATTGAGTTCAACGAACCAAAGACATTAGAAGAAAATGTCCTAAAGGCGAGGTATTGTTATGAACAGTTTGGGAGTAAGAAAAGACCTCACGAGGACCAGAAGAAGAGGAGTAGTTCAGGATTCTAGAAGAAGGGGTTTAAATCCTCAATATTTAAGAACTATGGAAAATATTTTAGAAGGATCCTTCCTACTAGAAGTGTATATCAGAAAAAATTCCCCTCTTAAAGTGGAAATAAACCTTTTAAGACAGTCCTAGAAAAGACCAATAACCTAAAGAAGGAACCCTTAAAATGTTGGGGTTGTGGAGAAGATCGTTGATTGAGGGACTACCCACACAAAAAACAGAAAAGTAAGAGAGTATACAATATCCAAGAATCTACCACTATCAATGATGTGGCTAGGAGAATGACATGAATCTATGCAGCCTTGGAAAATAATCAAGCCTACCACCAAGCTTCAATAGTGGAGTTGGAAGGTATGATCACCAATCATATAGTTTCTATTTTAATTAACCCAGGTTCTAATTTGAGTTATGTGGCCCCTCAGACTGTTGATAAGTGTAAATTGCAACCAATTAGACATGTTAAATTGTGGTTTGTGCGATTAGCCACTGGGACCAAAAGCAAGGTGGCAGAGGTCATACCTGCCTATCAATTCATCATGGGCGGATTTCCCACCCGAGCGACCCTTACCATACTTCCCCTAGGATCTTATGACTTGTTGATTGGTATGGATTGGTTGGCTAATTATAAAACAAAATTGGACTGCTATCATAAAAATTTAGAGTGTGTAAATGAAGAAGGGAGAAAAATGACCCTCCACGGGATTCAGAAACATGTCTCAGTGAGACAAATATCATCCCTTCAAATGAAAAAGTATTGCAAAAAGGGGTGTTCCTTATATGCCATACAGGTACTGGAATCTATTGAGAATGACATACCAAACCTAAAGGACCACCCCATATTAAGAGAATACAAGGATGTGTTCCTAGAAGAGGTACCAGGCCTATCTCCGAGAAGGGATATTGACTTCTCAATAGAACCTACACCAGGAGCAGTACCAACATCTAGAACTCCATATATAATGAGCATGCCAGAGCTGGTTGAGCTCAAGATAAATATAAAGGAGATAATGGAAAAAGGATACATTCAACCCAGTGTATCTCCGTGGGGATCACCCTTCTTGTTTGTGAAAAATAAATATGGCACACTCCGATTGTGCATATATTACAGACAACTCAAGAAGACAACCATAAAGAACAAGTACCGCTTACCAAGAATCGATGACTTGTTCGACCAATTGGGAGGTGCTTCAATTTTCTCGAAGATGGACTTAAGGTCTGGATACCATGAAGTCCGGATTAAGGATGAAGACATCCAAAAAATAGCCTTTAGGATGAGGTATGGTCACTATGAATTCGTGGTGGTGCCATTTGGGTTAACCAATGCCCCCACCACTTTTATGTGCTTGATGAATAATGTACTCATCAAATTCCTGGACAAATTTGTATTGGTTTTCATTGATGATATCCTAATCTACTCAAAGAACAAGGAGGAGCATGAAGAACATATTAGACTCGTACTTCAAGTACTAAGAGAGCACCAACTCTACGCTAAGTTTAGAAAGTACGATTTCTTTAAGAAGAAACTCCATTACTTAGGCCATACCATATCTAAGGAAGGGGTGGCAGTATACCCCGACAAGATCAGATCTATTATGTAATGGCCTACCCTGAAGGATGTATCCGATATTAGATCCTTTATGGGCTTACCAAGATACTATAGAAGGTTCATAAAAAGGTTTTCCAATATTGGTTGTCCAATCACTACCCTTTATAAAAAGGGGATAAAATTCATTCGAACATCAAAATGTGATGAAATATTTCAGGAATTGAAATACATCCTAATCCATGCACCTGTGCTAAATATTGCAGACCCAGATAATGATTTCCTCATGTGTACAGATGCCTTCAAGGAAGGTCTTGGAGGAGTCCCTATGAAAAAGGGACATGTAATTTGCTACACGTCTAGGAAATTAAATGAGCATGGTATCAATTATGTGACCCATCACCTAGAGTTGGCTTCCATATTACATGCTTTAAAAATGTGGAGGAACTACCTCTTGGGTAGGAGATTTGTGCTTATGATAGACCATTGTCGATTGAGACACTTGTTTGATCAACCAAAACTCAATGCCATGCAAGCTAGGTGGATGGCTCTCCTTATTGAGTTTGATTTTGAAATCAAACACATCAAAGGAAAGGAAAATAGGGTGGTCGATGCCCTTAGCATAAGTATAAAAACGATTCATTTGGCAAAAGTAATCACCTGTGAAATGGATGTCAGGGAAAGAATTAGGAATGCATAAGAAACAAATTCATTCTTCAATACCGTGACCTCATACCTAAGGCAAGAGCCTACAGGGATAAAATATGAAGGCTACCAGATGCTCGAAGACGGCCTGCTAACATACATAAACAAATTTCATATTCCAAACTGTGATGACTTGAAGAGGTTCATAATGGATGAACTACATAAGAGATCATATAATGGTCACCCAAGATATCATAAGATGATCAAAGACACTAGGAAACAATTCTATTGGCCTGGATTGGAGAAAGTCATAGCTAACTATTTAGCTAAGTGTGTAGAATGCCAATAAGTTGAAGCATAACACTGACATCCAACAAGATTGTTACAGCCCCTACCAATCCAAGAATGGAAATGGGAAACCATATCCATGGAATTCATCACCGGATTACCAAAGTTGACCAAGAAAAATGATGCCATCATGGTTTTGGTGGAAAAAATGAGTAAGTCTTCTCCTTTTGTTCTTGTCAAATCAACTTGCAAGGCCATAGATATTGCCAACATCTTCAGGAAGGAGATATTTATACTGCATGGCATGCACAAGGAAATTGTATCTGGCTGAGATACCAAATTCACTTCAGGATTTTGGAAATCCCTAATGGCTGGGTTTGAGACAAAATTGTTGTTCAGCACAGCTTATCACCCTCAAACTAATGGACAAATAGAAAGAGTGAACGAAATAGTAGAAGACATGCTAAGGATGCATGTAATGAATCAAACTAATAAGTGGGAAGAATACCTACCATTGGTAGATTTTTACTACAACAACGGTTATCATGAATCCTTGAAGATGATCCCTTTTGAAGCCCTCTATGGTAGACAGTGCAAGATTCCAATCAGTTGGAGTAACCTAGTGGATAGAATTACAATCGGACCCAACATGCTAAAAGAAATGGATTAGTAAGTGGTTTAGATAAGACAAAATCTGAAGATTTCTTAGGATAGACAAGAAATTTACGTTGACAGAAAGAGAACTCCCAGAGAGTTCAAGACCGAAGACCATGTCTATCTCAGAGTTAGACCCAAGAATAGTTCCCTAAGAATGGGAGCTTGTGCCAAATTAGCACCTTGGTATTGTGAACCCTTTGAAGTCTTATATAGAGTGGGACCTATAGCCTATAGGCTAGCACTCCCTTCCACTGTAAAGTCACATAATGTTTTTCTTGTTTCATTATTGAAGAAATATGTACATGATGTTAATCCTATAATTGTCTGGTCTATGATCTAGGTGGAGTCAGAGGGAGAGTTCCTTCTAGAACCCCAATCCATATTAGACAGGAAGGAAACCTCACTCAGGAACCGAACCATTGCACAGGTCAAGGTGTAGTGGAAACACTTTGGCCCAACTGATTCTATGTGGGAAATGGAGGATGTCATGAGACAGACATGCCCGATTTTGTTTACTCTTGTACATACATGTCATGTTGACAGATAGAACATTGAGGACAATGTTCCTTTAAAGGGGAGGGAAATGTAACACCTTGTTTCCCCCAGTACATAAATATAACTATATTGGCCAAGGAACTATGGAAAACCTAAAAGTGTGAATGTTTGATTTGAT
>SNQJ01S0040699.1:41973-61067 GCA_010110895.2 Picea sitchensis | reverse complement strand
GTCATGTTGACAGATAGAACATTGAGGACAATGTTCCTTTAAAGGGGAGGGAAATGTAACACCTTGTTTCCCCCAGTACATAAATATAACTATATTGGCCAAGGAACTATGGAAAACCTAAAAGTGTGAATGTTTGATTTGATGGACCTTGGTACAAAAGGTCGATGAATGTAAACTATGTTATTTTAATAGAAAAGGGTTACGTGCTGCATGAATGCTGAAAGAGGGGATGTGCTAAGAGAAAACCATGAATGCTATGAAAGGTGGTGCAGGGGACCTAGAATGGTTGGTTTAACCTCCACCAAACCAATACCATGTTATAGAAAGATTTTCCCCACCATGGATATCTTGCATAGAGGGCCTTTTTCCATTTCCCTATGCATACTTATCATCCATTTTTTGA
Source organism: Picea sitchensis (assembly GCA_010110895.2). Lineage (NCBI taxonomy): Eukaryota > Viridiplantae > Streptophyta > Pinopsida > Pinales > Pinaceae > Picea > Picea sitchensis. Next base: position 60,664 of record SNQJ01S0040699.1, on the reverse strand, counting down.
TAAATCTAGAGATAAAAATAAACATTTTTCCACATATATGCTCCCTATCATTTATACAACAAGTGTATATGCAGGTTGCTCCACTACAACCTATGTACATTAGGATTTGTGCTAGAAAATACAAAAATGGAGTCAAGTTTCCATGTCATGACAAGAGATCTCTGATCCTTGGCCTTCCATATATTGGAAATGTTCTGACTTGGCCCTTCAGTTTCATTTTGAAGGCTATAAGAGAACAATTTTGAGTTATGGAAAGGAGGAGAAAGAATTCAACTTTGAGAGGAACGTTACTCTGGAGAAATTACTTCATATTGAGTCTGCATACCTTTGTCCGTCAATTCTGAACACAGTGTTCAACCCCCAAGCTCTTTCCCTATTTTTGAGAGAACTTGATTGTCTCTCTCCTTTGAGCTTGCCTTTGGTGGAGGCCCAGTTGGAAGGAAATTGGTTCCTTGGTTTTGAGCCGTGCCGAAACATAAGTCTGTAATGTTGACACTTCTGTTGATCAATTATTAATAGAAATACTCCTTTCCCATCCTATTGGTATCATGAAAATATATGATTATTATCCATGGGAATGTTTGTAATGTTTATTAATGGATTATTCTATCTGATATGCTAACGCCTTTACATTATCACTATAAACTTGTTTTTCTTGTTTTTTGAGAACTTATTGTAGGTATAAAGCTTTGGGTCAAAGATCTCAATGGTGGAACATCATCAAACATTGGATCAAGGTAGGCATCTTTCTTATCTTGAACATTAGTTTATATAGCATACAATGGAGTTGAGTTGATTATGAAGTCATACCCGTCTATTGTGGTTAACCCTTGGCCATAAAGAATTTTTCCCTCATAACATAAATGGATACTCCACTTGGGAGAGATCTTCCTTATAAGGGTTGAAGTACTTTTTCTTCTTGCATTTATCTTTTTCCTTTGTGTTTCTTGTCGTAGCACTGCTTGGCAGATTTTGTTCACTCTGGGTCTGAGTTTTCATCCTTTTTTTCCTTGCCTAGCCTTGTTTTAAAGCCTATGCACTCCTTTTTCCTTGACAGTCGCATACACACATGTTATGACTCTCGGAAAGATGTGTATATACGTACTATTCTCCTAAAAAGTCATGTATACCACTTTTCCTTGCTTGTTTGCTTGGTTTAGTGACTGTTGGGTGAGTTTTGATGTTTGTTGAGCCTTCTTAGGTATTTGTTATGCCTGTTGAGATTCTCTGGGTTGACATGAAGCCTTTTTGGAGTTGAATTTATGGGCGTAGTCTTTCTCATTGTTATTCATTTTTTTGTTTGTCCTTGAACCCTGGGTTGTTTGCTTGGTTGCTTGGTATTCTGCTCGAGTTATTTTGTTTATACATAGTAGAATTTATATATCAGGTTGCTTTTCAGTCCATGTATTTTCTCTTTAATATATTGAAAATACAAAAAAATAGGCATTTTTTTCTTTGAACCTTTATCATTAGCTTAGTACATTTAGTGAAAGATTACATTTTACTTCTAAATTGCAAAGTTGAAATTGAAAATTGCACTGTTTTTATTAGCTTATCATTCATTGAAAAGTTAATTTAGATAGAATTTGCATTATATTCATATTTATCTTTTGCAGAGTCATAACATCATGAGTTTCACTTCCATACCCTTTTGAGTAATGAAGGCCAATAAAATTTACACTTTAAAGTAAAATTGATTAGTCACAATTTTATTTTTAGGGTGCACAAACTAGTCTAGGATTTTGTGAGTAAACTTATCCAAGGCAATTAAATCAACATGTGTGTCTGAGATAGGGAATTGAGAATTCCATTGTATAATTGATAATATCAAGAGGCTTTGATCACACCGAAGTTAATCACAAGGTCGCACGAAGTTAGTTGAAGGGATAACCCCTGGATACTCACCTAACGTCAGAGATATTTATGTGGATTTATTCGTATTTGGGGATCATGCTAGTACCCATACCTCCGTGAGAGGCAATGCTTTCAAGGTTTTGAGATTTTCTACCCTGCCCATATGGTGATCTGGACTTACGGCTGCTCACTTGTGCATCAATTATATAGTGTTTTATTAGTTGCTTGACTTAGGTATCTCATAGGTTACTTTCAGGGGTTATTCTTCTTGTATCCTATGTCATATAGAGGTCGGACAACACACAACATTTATGGAGGATTACCTCTCCAGGGGGGTCTTACCGACTAGTTGTTAATCCCACAAAGGCCTCTATAACTGATTATGTTACCTCCAAACTTTAGCAGGGAGTCTCAGGTCCCTCTTGGACGAGACTGTTGGAGTTACTTCACACACACCTAGGATTTATTTTTCCTAAGATTTCTATTTGTTCATTAGTCATTATCTAGTCTCCTATATTTTAGGAGAGAATATTCCACCTGGAGAATATTCTCTTTCAATTCACACTTCAGTTTGACTAGTTGAGTTGAGTTTAGATGTTGCATTGGGATCATCACCATGCAATATTGGGATCATCACCATGATAATTCGACCTTGCGTTGGTATTATCACCAAAGTGGCACATTAGCCTTGATACCTTGAGTTAACTCCTCACTACTTTCTATTTAGTCAGTTAGCTGAAGACTAGTTGACTAGTTAACTCAACTAGTTGGCAGTTCACTCCCGTAACTACCTGAGAGACTCGAATAGGTGGAATTTCAATCCTGTAACTACTGGTGTGTGTCTAGATCAATCTAGACCACCACTATGGCTCATTAGTTACTCATTTATCCTATATATATTGTAAATTATTCACTCTTTGAGTCTGGAATACGGTTAATGAGAATTCTTCCATTCTTTCTATCTTGCTTCTTATTTCTCCAATTCTCTCTGCAAATGTGTGTATTATTTTGTAGCTAGATATATTTTGTGCAGGTTCAACACATTTACATGGTATCAAAGTTGACAGACTACTAAGAAAAAGATACACCAAATCATTTTTTGCAGGTACAAAAGATTGAAGACAACAAAAAGATGGATTATTCACCGTAAATACTTCTCACGCCTCATAACTATTTGGAATGGAAGCCAAAAATTATGCTTCATATTAGATGCAGAGGCTTGTACCAAATTACTATGGTAATGGAGGTAGAGCCTAATTCTATCGATGAGAAAAATGACTTTCTCAATAGATAAGATATGGCCATAGGAAGTATCGGCATGTCTGTTTCTCCTGGATTTTTCCATCAAGTATATGAAGAATCACAAGGATTAACTCCAAATTAATTATGGATCAGATTGGAGGTTAGATTTGGGAATAAAGAATATTTTGAAGATTTCATGCAGGAGGTTGAACAGATAGAGCCAGAAGAGAAGTTGTCAGAAGATCAAGTCTCTTATTATGAAGAGTCTTCTACAAAAGTTTTTGCAAAAATTTGTATTCCATTAATTGAAGATGATGTCTNAGCACTTTTGCATGCACCATGCATGCATATCAGGAGTCAAAAAGGGAGCCGCGCACATTAGACTCCATTTTGATATTTTCTATGAGAAAATTGCAGAAACAAATTGGATATTTGAATTCCTCTCGGGTAAATATCCAATTTAAAAAAAAACCCGTCTGAAATGGAGTTCAGAAAGTGAAGTTATGATCGTTTTAAAATCAACTAAATTTCAATATTTTTCTGGAAACGATCGTACGGTTTTTAAAATTTCATCCAAAATTTATTTGGATATTATTCATTACAAGAAGATAAAGTGGATATGTGTGGAAATATCAATGATGCATATACTTCACTAGATCCATGAAGACATCTACATCTTCAACAAAGTCTTCAAAGAGAACAAACTTGCATAGTTGTGAGGCCTTCTTGGAGTGAAGGACATGCTTTCTTAGCAACTGCCTTTTGTTCCTTATCATTTTTTATTTTATGCATTGTAATTTGATGGGGGGGGTTGCTCCTATGAGGTTTTCCCTCTTTCCTCGTTTAGTTTATTGTATCTTTGTATTTGGGTACCTAACATGGCCTCGTAGCCGGAACCCATTCTTTATTTTCACCATAGTGATGTTCAGCGGGGTGTTGGAGTTACTTCACACACACGTAGGATTTGATTTTACTAAGGTTATTCCTTGTTTATTAGTCATTATCAAGTCTCTTATATTTTAGGGNACAAGAAGATAAAGTGGATATGTGTGGAAATATCAATGATGCATATACTTCATCAGATCCATGAAGACATCTACATCTTCAACAAAATCTTCAAAGAGAACAAACTTGCACAGTTGTGAGGTCTTCTTGGAGTGAAGGACATGGTTTCTTAGCAATTGTCTTTTGTTCCTTATCATTTTTTATTTTATGCATTGTAATTTGATGGGGGGGTTTGCTCCCATGAGGTTTTCCCTCTTTCCTCGTTTAGTTTATTGTATCTTTTGTATTTGGGTACCTAACATGGCCTCGTAGCCAGAACCCATTCTTTATTTTCACCATAGTGATGTTCAGCGGGGTGTTGGAGTTACTTCACACACACCTAGGATTTGATTTTACTAAGGTTATTCCTTGTTTATTAGTCATTATCGAGTCTCCTATATTTTAGGGGAGAATATTCCACCTGGAGAATATTCTCTTTCAATTGACACTTCAGTTTGACTAGTTAAGTTGAGTTTAAATGTTGCATTGGTTTTGTCACCATGCAACATTGGGATCATCACCAACTCACTACTCTTTGTTCAGTCAGTTAACTGAAGACTAGTTTACTATTTAACTAAGCTAGGTGGTAGGTCACTCCCGTAACTGTCTAAGAGACTAGACTAGGTGGCAGTTTACTCTTGTAACTGTTGGTGTTTGTCCAGATCAATCTAGACCACCACTATGGCTCATTAGTTACTCATTTATCCTATATATATTGAAAATTATTCACTCTTTGAGTGTGGAATATAGTTAATGAGAATTCTTCCATTCTTTCTGTCTTGCTTCTTCTTTCTCCAATTCTCTCTGCAAATGTGTGTATTATTTTGTAGCTAGATTTATTATGTGCAAGTTCAACACATTTACAGAGACATACCTTCTTTAGCGAGGGAGGCCACTCAGTGTTATAACCCTAATTTTCACCAGATATGCTTACCTGGCATCAGGCTATCTCATATTCCTTCTTTGCCAAAACACTACTGAACAACTCTTCTTAAAAAAAACCCTTTATAAAGGCCCACGTGCCCTGCTCCATTAATGCATGCGTGTACATGCTAGCTACTCCAATACAACCTGCGTGTACCTACAAAATCATAGAAAAAGGAAAGTTGCTGACATAACACATAGCTTTGGGCAAGTTAACTAAACCTTTCGGCCATGCATGGTCGATCATTCGACCAAATACCTAGCTCCTTCTAGCCTATAAAAGAACAGGTAAGGGTCCCATTTGAAAGGAGTAAAATCATAGTAAAGAGACTATACCCAATAGAGCATTCCCATTGTCCCAACCTTTAGCCATCCTTGTGCAAAGAGAAGTATAGAGCAAAGCAGTTGGAGGACAGTTGAAGAGGATCCCAGGACCAAGTTCGTGGAGTAGTGGTTGGCTTCATCATTGTAAGTTTCTTTAGTGAAGTTAATAATAAAGAAGTACTTTTCTCGTCCCACCATATGAGGTTTTCATTGTTTATTGTGTACATGTTGATTAAATGTCTAACCCATTAATCTGTAGATCAAATGCATGTGGAGTTCTTTGTTTGTCTTTTGTGAATGCAGGTCAGCCTTGGGAGGAGAGTTGCATTCAAAGAGCGACCAAGCATGAATAGGAATCAATATCAAACGCTGGAAATAAGGTATGTTCACTTGATCTTCTTAACTATGCATTTGCTTAAGAATAATGGGGATTAGGTCTGGGATGACGGAAAAAAGTAGGAATCTTTAGGTATTTTTTGCATGCATGATAAAACCCTAAGTGCTAGTCTGTAGAGGGATTTCCCACTCACAACAGAATTGGTGACCATACTGGGGAACTCTAGGGTTTCTGGGAATATTTTTTCTTTCTTTAAAAACTAGTTTCATTCCTTGTATTTAAAGTTCCTACAAAATTCTGAGCTAATAGAGATTCTGGTCTTCCATACCAGTTATCTCTATTTCTTTGCTTGACTGCATTTTTTTTTACGGGACCCACAGAGGTACATGCAGCCTGTATAAGGTCTACATGTGTGTAATCATGCCCTACCTTCACACAGCCCGCATGTACACGCTAGATGAGGAAGTTTCAGTTGCATTTATGATTTCAGAAAATTTCTTTTAGGGAGGCAGTCATCCTCTCCCCTGTCAGAAGTAATCCTTTTAGGGGTTTTCTGGAACTCATTCTAGTCTTTTTTGTTTTTAGTTTATAGATTAGGTTCCACCTCAGATTGGTTTGTTCTATGAAATTTTCTTTGAATTGTTTTTTTTCTGTCAAAGTGAGTTTTTGAGTCTTCAAGAGATTCTGGTACTCAATACTAGTAGTCTCTACCAGTGCCTGATTGTTTGTCTTATCATTTTTTGAGAGTTTCAGAAGTACACATGACCTGCATAAGGTCTGCACGTGTGTACATGTGCCCTGATGTTACACAACTCACGTGAAAACACTGGATGTTGAATTGTCAGCAATGTGCCTATTGAGAAAATTTTTGTTTAAGGAGAGGAAGTCATCCTTTTCTTTGTCAAGAGTTTATCCCTCTCAAGTTTTTTGGTCTCTTTCATAGAAGTCAATAGCTCGAGATTGATCACAACAATAGCTTCCTTTTTCATTAAGAATTTTCCTCAAATTTTTCCTTTCATAGGGTTTTTAGACAAGTGTGAGAGTCCTTTTTAATCTGCTTGTGTGTTATTTTTAGAGTGACTCTTTGTGATCTATGCTTAGGCTAGAGGTTTTTGTGGTCTTTACTTGTTGATATTTTTCCTTTTTCTTTGTGTGCATTCAAATAAAAAAAAATCTTTTATTTCTTTGTTTCGTTAAATAGTTGTTGGTTTGCATTAGTAATGAGGAAAAGTCTTTTCTTTCATAAGTTCTTGACAGTTTAATTAGACGATAAGTAGCTCGTAGTCAAGTAAAATTCTATTTTTAGTTTGTTGTTCAAAGATCTTAGAAAATTTTATTTGTGAAAAGTTGGTTAAAGAATTTAAAAGAGCAAATCTGAAGTTGTCAAGAAGTGTTTTGTTTCCATCTTTTTGTTTATCTTTTCTTTCATCTTTCAAACATCACTAGTTTCACTTTCATAACCTTTGACTTAAGACAAGCCATAAAAATTAATGCTAAATCTAAAATTAATTAGACTTTTTATGTTTGTAGGGTCAACCAACTAGTTTAGGGTTAGGGACTTGAATTAGGTTGGAGAGGAAACTCTTCAAGCCCATTAAATCAAACATTGGAGTCTGAGCTAGGGAGTGTTAACAGTCCAGTATTGTGAAAGTTATCTGAGACCCCCCTCTAACAAAAGGGATAAACACGAGGTTGCATGCGGAAAGCTAGTGGAGATAACCCCTCCAAAGCCGGACCAATCGTAGTGGAGAACACATATAGAGGGCTTTTCTTGGGATTCCGTTGATTTCATTTTCCACGGAGCTTCATGGGTCTCGAATCCATTTGAGGTCCTCAGTTGTCTTCCAAATCACTTTCTTTCAATGCCCTTGACAGGTTTAGGCTTGATACCCTTCTCATTGTGGTCTACTCGATTGTCAACTGTACCCGCCTGGTGACTGTTCACACGCTGGCAATGTAGTTGCCTATATTTTTTAAAGACATATACAAGTGAATGCGGGGGTATACCATGGTACCTAGGATAGACATTGGGCCAAACTTTGCAGAGTATACCTGGAAGGTGCTTCCATGTTTGATTTTCATTTGCACCGGTAAGTTTCTCTAGTGTTGGTTGTTGTAACTGTTCTTCCAACTAGTTTAGTGTTTGCTTGTTTTATCTTGTAGGGACTTTTCTAGTGTGTGTTATTTTTGAACGAATATAAATCCATAGTGTGTCTGTGATATTCTCACATAGTGGAGGATCACGAGATCCGCTGGTCACAAAGGCTTCTTGGCCTGCCACTGGTTACACTAGAGCCACCCCCACCACCGCTAAGGCGAAAGCTAGACCAACAAGAGTCTTTTGAAGCAACCGGGTCATCAGAAATAACACCTGACCAAACTCTGTTGAAGGACCTTTCGGCACATTTAAAGCGGATGGTAATGGGGGCAAATCTTGTCTCTTCTTTTGAAAATCTTGATATTCCAGCCACGGTTGTCATCACAGGGGGTGTTCTACCTCCTACCCTAGCATCGTTGGTCTGAGCCACCATGGTCTCGAATGTATCTACCTTGAGCAGTGGTCTGATCCCGTATTTGGCAATGACCACTGCTCCATTCACACAGAGTATGGTAGGCCCTCCATTCTCATATGGGATGCCTACCATAGGTACCAATCCTGTGTTATCTTACTCCACTTTACAGACTTTAGGTCTGGGGGCAGGGAGCTCTAACGCTCCTCTGCATGGACCCATGGGGGGAACTTAAGCTCCTTTTAATGCTTTCCCTTACGGGGAGGTCATATAACTCCTTCATCCCCTTCACTTAGTGGTACCCACTAGCAATCCATCGGGCCAAACACACACCATAGTTCACTTGGAGTAGGGAGTCAAGGACCACCTTCTCATAATATGTCGATAGGGTCGACACTGTTTTCTTTGTTCGGTGCATTTGGTAACAAATATTTCTCATCAGCTGATTTCCCGACCGGGGGAAACCCTAGTTATGGCCAACCTAACCCTATGCAGGGTACTATTCTTGCATAGGGGAAAACCCAAGAACTTCTTCTACATTAGGAACTTGGAATTCTTGGTAAGGATTAGTTCCCTCGTCAGAAATTCCAATCTGGGGCAATTATTTTCACTACCAATGGAACCCCGGATAAGGTGTTATGCCTATGCCCATGGGATCGACTAGGGGCAACCCTTCCCAAAGTCCTCCGAATGTAATGCACTCCCAACCATCTACCTCCTATTTTGGGAATCAATTGATGATGTCTCCTCACATAAAAAATATGTACGCTGGTCATGGCCATGGTTTTTACCAAGACCCTGACCAGCAACCCAACGTTTCTTGGCAACTTGGTGCCAGTCAAACTCCAAGCCCCTTTTTCCATGGTTATCAGCAACACCAACCAAAGCTACCCTTCTTGGAAATCTTGCATTTTCCAGACTTGACAAGATTGTTGAAGGACCCCATTTGTCACAATCCACATTGGCATCCTATGCCAAAAATATTGCCTTCGGACATACCAAAGTTCAAGGACAAGCCTAACGAAGATCTAGGGGATCATATGACCACCTTCCATATTTAGTGCTCATCTAATTCATTGAAAGATGACTCCATACAATTGCGATTGTTTCAATGCACTCTCATTGGGAGTGCCGTGAAATGGTACATCGAGCTTAACCACTCAAGATATTCTTCCTTCGGAGAATTGGCAATGGCATTTTTCCAATTACCTGTGAGATACGATGCCAACACAAAATTTCTAGCCAATTTCGAATAGACAAAAGCAGACCATATCTCTTACCACATCTGAGAGTGGAGACGTCGAAAGAGTTTGATTAAGGTACTAGTCCTACTTGCATTCCTGCTTGAGTTGTTTCTTAAGTATTTGGTCCCACAACTATCCAAATAAGTTGCAACATCGGGAGTGTTTTTTGAAGACAATGCCATCATGAGAGCTCAACAACTTGAGCTAGTTTATTCTTAGTCTGGTTTACTTTACAGAGTTTTTCCTGATGCACCATGATCCATACTTGAAAAAACCAAACAGAGAGCTGGAACACATGCTGATGGTATTGTAGGTTCAGCACAAACCAAGCTCGCTAAACAACTGACAAAAAAAATGCAGCAATTGTCTATACAACACACAACAACCAACCAAACTACTGTTTTGGTTGCTCCCCCTACCCAAATGTCAGATGCACACAGTGTGAAATCGACAAATCTGAAGGCCACCCAACAACCTGATGGAAAGAAAAAAAATGTAAGAAGGGTAAGGGGGATAAGAAACCCACTAATAATGTCGGCGGGGAAAAAAATGAAAAATGGAAGGTGAAGTATCCATGTAACCTATGCATGGAGGACCACTCGATCCACTAGTTCCCTCGGCTTGCAGAGGCCCAAAATTTTGTCACAGTAACAACCTGTTGTGTTAACGAATTTATTATTATTGAGTTTATACTTTAAGGATATAAAGTATACCGTCAAGCAATCCGAAAAGGTAGAGATAATTAATGGGTAAAAAAGAATAGTTTAAAGGAAATCGAGATCACAATTTGTTCCTTAACTGTCTTTTTCTAGATTCCCATTGTTTTTGAATGCTAATATCCCTTTCAATTGCAGCCCATGAACGTTCAAGTTCTACCCGTGTATTTGTTGTTTGTAATATGGTATTGAATAGGTTTAATGCAATGCTCATATGATCTGATAGACCAGGTTCTATATTAGGCTATCTGGTAACTGGAACAGTCATGAAAGTTGAGGGTTTCTTTTTTGTAAATCAAAAATATTTTCAAGGGTTGCAAATTTCTGGTTCAAATTAATAAAAATAGAACTTCCAAATTATGAATCAATAGTATAACTGAAATAAAGGCCACTTCTGGTATCTGAGTCAATTTTAATGAATAAGATGCACATAATGAAGAAAGAAAAGGAAATATATAGTCATATGACAAAAAATGAGGCATCAATTTAAGAGGAATCTCATTTTAAGATAATACAAGAAAGAGGGATGATAACTTTGCAGAAGCATACAGTTTCAGAGTTCTAAAAAGTTCATAGGTCTTATATCCGTTGAAAGCTAATACAGAGGAAAAAATGCAAACGATTAGATAATCTGACTGTTCAATCACTATAATAGAGATTACCACATGAAACATTTCAAATGAAAGTATGAAATAAAAATAAAATGATAGAGAAACACATAACTTAGGCTTGACCAGATATGGAATCTTCAATCTATATTGTATTAATTCAGGCAAAAAAAAGTTTTCTCTTTACAATCCATAAAAAAAAAATCCATTTCTTAGTCTTGAAAAATTTCATTTATACAAAACCACCACTCTTAGGACGGTTGGTGATTTCCTAATGCTTAGAGACTACCTATTTGTTAAAAAATAGATCCAAAACTGTTTTCATGATATTCTCCATTTTTCCATTTTCTTGGAAGTAAAGCTCTTCCAAATAATACTTTTACTTTGTTGATGACTCTCCCTCTTTTGATTCAATACATTTAATGCATCTCTCCAAGAACTGTGTAAAATTTCTGGGGGGTTCTGGAAGATCTCTTGCCTCGAACAGATAAACCTTTCTCTGAATCTTGGAAAGATGGTCATCATCTCCTTTATCTTTAAAATGTATTGACTACGTCTTTAAGTTAGGCTCAACTAACAACCTGTCCATTAGGGTGACATCGATTTTTCTTACTTGTGAAATTTCCATTTGGAGTTCACTCAAATTTTCCCTAAAATTTAATTGATGTCTTACAATATTGATCTGTCCCAAAAGTTCTGTGCAATTTCCTTTTCCAATATTTAATGACCATTTGTCTAAAATATCAAAAACTTATTCATAGTCATCTTTGATTTCTTTGGCTATTCTTTTTCTTTCAGTTATGTCGGTTTCCCATAGCTTGAGCATGATGTCGCCTCTGATTTGCTTTGTGGATGATAGTTTTGTAGTTTTGGATACCTCTTCACCTCACTACTTTGGCTTATTTTTCCCTCAAGATAATATTATCAAAGGCATTATTTACTCCTTGAAAGTAATTCTGAACAATTTCTATCTTGGAAATCAATTTATGTTGTTCAATTTATATTTTTGAATGCACTTCCAGTGATTGGGCCTAGAAATATTTTAGGTCTATAATCTGATCTTCCATTGATATTAATCTATCCTGCAATTGTTCTGCGTGCTCCCTTTACTGAGTAATCTGTAGCTGACTTGTTTGTATTTCCTGGCTCATTTTGTCCAAACTTGTTTTGAGTAATTGAACCTCTAACCTTTTGACAACCCTTGTCTACTCCAAGATTTTACTCATTTCCTCTCTAATGCTTTCCTCAACATTATTTAATTTCTCTCATAATTGTTCTATGATTTTATCACTCTTATTTATCCTTGTTCTCATTTTTCCCACAGTAAAAAAGTTTGATGTTTCCATGGCTCCCATGGAACCTGCTAGCTTTGTAGAGAAATCTTCTTCCTCCAAATTTTGTCTGTTTCTCAAGACTTCATTTTTTTAAACCATGTTCCCCTCCCTCTTATGCATCTCCTATTTCAGGATGACCTTCCTTTTTCAACAAAAAAAATAATCGGAAGGAGGAATCTCATCTATGGGAATGGAGGCAAGGTCATCAACAAATAGAGCTCCTGACTGTGGGAGTCCAAAAGTGGACTGTAAGGGGGTTAAGGAAGCTATGGGACTCCCTAGCTCCATAGATCCTTTTCCTCCTACTGCCTTAGGCATGTTGACATCAACCCCTAGTGATGAAGGGGGAGTAGGCTTACTGGATTTGGGAGGTCTCTTTGACCTTTTATCTTCTTTGGTCTTTTTTCTTGGTGGAGGCCTTTCCATATCGTGTAGGGATTTTTTGGGATTTCCCTTCTTTTGTGCTTCCTACTCGAAACCTGGTGCAACTCTTTATTTCTCTTGGGGGTGTTGGCAACAGAATTCACCCCTTGATTGCAATAGGAGAAGAGCCCGATGCCCATCAGTTTTTGTCACGATTTGTTTAATGGGGTGATCAAATGGAAGTTAACTCAAAACGACGTGGTTCTAACTTTGAAACTAGGCCAAGCATGCATGGGAAAGTGATGTCTTAGATAACTTCAGACAGTGAGTTGTAGTAAGGGTGAGTCGGAGGAAGACTTGTATAAAAGAAAAGTAGAGGTCTGTTGTAAACATCAGGTTTCTAACAAACTATAGGGGAAAACATCTAAAAACAAGATCTTCTTACATTCGAATGCAGAAAACTGGAGAATACAACAATGCAATGATAAATCCTTTATCATAACATAATTTAAATTATTCACATGAATCAGTCGATCACGAACCCTCTCAGTATGAGATGAAAACTAGATGGAGTGAGAAAACTGTATGTCATTAAACAAGAAATCTTACATACAGATGCATAACTAGAGAACTAGAGTCTCTGTTAAAAATTTACAATCGGGAGCTTCGCTCTACCATCGATAGATTACAAAATACAAAGATTGAGTCTATATACTTAGCCAAAATTCACCTAACAGAGGCATGTTCAGTCATCCAAGGTGAGGTGTCCCTTCAGCCGAATTCAGATGGATAATCCTTGTCATATTCCACCTTAACTACACATGGCTCCTGTAAGGGGAGTAGCTGAGCCATTAAGTGTCGAGCTAGTGTGTGTAGACCTCCTTGTCATATGCCACCTTAACTGTGCATGGCTTCTGTAAGGGGAGTAGATGAGCCATTAAGTGTCGAGCTAGTGTGTGCAAACCTCCTCTGGCTAGTTGAGGACTCGGCATGACTTCTTTCGAAAAATTGGTATGCAGGACCCTCTCAAGTAGACCGCTTGCCAGACTCTCCATACCTTACACTTAATCCATGAGGAGAGGTTTCAACCACCCCTTCTCACCTTCATTTACTCCAAGCGAAAACCAGGGTTGAGATCGGATCCAATGGCGCCTAGAGATCTTGGTGATCCACTCTGTGACTGAACTTGACGCCTTCGGCCCTCCTTGCACAACTCCTTCATTCTCCAAGTGACCACGGGCTATGACCACACATCCATTCTCAATGACACTTTCAAAGTTCATGAATGGGAAGGGGTGGATCCTTGCTCCTCATAATCGCGATGAGAGAAATGCCGAGACGGCTTAATTTGGCACCACGTGTCCCTCAGTCCTGAACTCACTCGGTGATATTGTGGGCCCGAGTCCTGGAAGCTCCTAGCACCTTGTGCATCAGGAATATGATGGAGCTGCTCCTTGCACCTTGGAGTCGCAATGGGAGAAATGTTGAGATGGCTCAATTGGCCGCCAGGTGTCCCCTTTGGATGGATGGCTGAGAATGCTCCATGATACCGTGGGCCTGACTTTCGGTGCTTTCGGTGCTTTCGGGGTTCAAGTTTTCGAGATGCAAAACAACATGAAACTCTCACCCCTCGAACTCCTGAATGCTGAAACGCTGATGTGACTAGATCTCGTGCCACGCATCTTGTGGATGGACGACTGTTGTCCTTCCCTGCACACAATATAGGGGCTATCTATTGCGCTAACCTTGGTGCAACTCTGTTGAATGTGATTCCCCACCGACCGTCGGTCTGCTCTTATGGATGAATTTGGATCGTCGATCATCTAATCTTTCCCTCTTACTTGCTTGGAAGCCCCAAAACGATATTTTCCCATGTTTCTCTTGGGCGCTTCTCGCGCCACTTGTAGTTTTGAACGCTTTTGCACCTCGGATGAGAAATTTTACTAACATTAGGCTCCATGGGGGATAGATTCATCCCTGTGATTCTCTAAGGACTCATTTTGTAGTTCCAGTGCCTTGCTGTTGGGCTATGGAGTCATTTACTAAGCCGAAACAAAAAATAAAAACAAAGAGCTAAAAGGACAATATTTACAAAACACAGGAGCCACCGAAGGCTCAGACAAAACATTTTTTAAGAAAATGCCCATTTACTGGGCTGTCAAAAACTTCTTCACCCTCCAAATCTTGCAACCTATACGTTTTGTTTGAGAAAACCTCAGAGATTTCGAAAGGCTCGTAAAAAATTTTTGAGTGAAAAGACATCATATTTAATATTTAACTTGATAATAATCTTTAAAATAAATTATTATTATTATTAAAATATTAACTTAACCTTACCCCTCAAATCTGGGTAAACATTTTATAATTTCCAATGTCATTTAGTTTTCAATACAATGAAATATTTTGACTTTGACTCCAAAGAATGTATTTACTGTAGCTCGAGTTCATATATTTTTATGATCCACAATAAAGTCGTAGCCTCTTTTATATGATTCTACGAGGCATCATATTAGTTTTTATAAACAAGATTTTATCATATGTTTTGAGTTATTATCATAATCTCGATCCACAGGGCTTCAAATTTGTCGTGTTTGCCCTTATCTTTCTTAGGAGCATCCCATTTCAGCACCAGGTCTCCTATCCAAAACCGCTCCTTCTTGTCCTTCTTATCAAAACCCTTCTTGATCCTCTGCTGATGGTCCTGAATTCTGATCACTACCTACTCTCTGGCCTACTGGACTTCTACCAGTTGATGAATCCTTCTGATCATGTCATTGGGCTCTTCTTGATAATCCTGGAAGAATTTCGCTACGGGAATAGCCAGCTGAGAGGGGAGGAAAGCTTCTTCTCTGTAAACTAACTGGAAAGGGGAAATGCCTATAGATCTCTTTGTGGTCACCCGATTAGCCCATAGAGAAAATTTCAGCTTCAAGTTCCAAGCTCTTTTGTTGTCCTCCAACAACCTTTTGATGATCCTTATTAGGATTTTGTTGGAGGATTCTGCTAAACCATTGCCCTGGGGATAGTATGGGGTGGAGTGAATCATTTTGATCTTGAATTGTTCACAGAACTTGACTAACAACTCAGCCTTGAAAGAGGCTATGTTATTAGTAACAATTTTCCTTAGGCAGTCGAACCTTACGACGAGGTATTCAAGGAACCCAATGATCATCTTGTGGGAAGCACTCCTGGTGGGGATAGCTTCAATCCATTTAGTAAAGAAATCTGTGGCAATCAGGATCCATTTGTGTTGCCCACTGGAAGCAGGATGGATTTGTCCAATGAAATCTAGGCCCCATTGCTGGAAAGGTCCCAAAACAACTATAGGCTTTAAAGGAAGGGACTTGAGCTGTTGCTTTCCCGAAAATCTTTGGCATGGGATACAGGCTCTAACCCCTCTATGGACATCAGTGAACAAGGTGGGCCAGTAGTACCTAGCTCTGAGAATTTTGTGGGCTATGGTCTTCCAGGAATGGTGCCCTCCACATAGGCCATTGTGAAATTTGACCATGATCTTGTCAGCCTCTTGTGGATCCATGCATTTTAAAAGCACTCCCAATGGGTATTTCCAGTATAAAATATGATCAATAAGGCAGTACCTGACTGCCTTGAGCTTCAGAGATCTTGCTTTGTTTCTTTGCAGTCCATCTGGAGGCCGCAAATCCTGCAGAAAATATATGACATCCTTATACTAAGGAAATCGAGCCAACAAGGGTTCTGTTTGAGGGCCTACATCGGACAACTGATTCTGCTGATTTTCTGATTGTTCATTGACGAAATCCACCCCCAAAGCTTTGTGATTATCTTCAGCCAACAACTTAGCTAAGCCTTGACCCTTGATCAATCTAGTAGGCCTTATTTCCAAGTCAAATTCCAGGATTTTGGCTATCCATTTACTCCACTTCCCATCGATGTCAGGCTGCACAAGGATGTCCTTCACAGAGGCTAAAGGAACGTATGCGGTCACTTATGAGTGCAAGACATAGACTCTAAAAGATTTGAGAGATTTCACTAAGGCATAGGCCTATTTCTCCATGATTTCATACCTCACCTCTGCATCTCTTAATGCCTTGTTGAAGAAGGCAATGGGTTTCTCTCTCCCTTCCTTATTTTTATGCAACAAGACCGTTGCTATTGTATCAAAAGAAGTGAAAGAGAAGATTAGGAAATCTTTATAATATTTAGGACTGATTAGCACAGGTGCCTCAGTCAATGCCCTTTTTATTTGGACAAAAGATTCCCTGGGTTCAGTGGTCCATTTCACTTCATTTCCCTTCTTGAGCATGGCTGTGATGTGTTTCACCAGCTCAGCAAAATTTGAGATGAATCTCCTCAGAAAATTAATCTTCCCCAAAAAGGCCTGAACTTCCTTCTTAGATCTGGGAAACGACAGGGTCCAAACTGCCTCCACTCTGCTAGGATCAATCCTCACTCCTTCTGCTGATACTATATGGCCTAATATCTTCCCCTCCTTCATAGAAAATAAAGATTTATTGGGGTTTAGGGAAAGGCCAAACCTTCGACACTTCAAGAAAACTTTCCTCAGGTGATGGCAGTGCTCTTTATCTGAATTCGAGAAGACTGTGATGTCATCCAGATAGATCACCACAAACTGATTTTTCTCCCCGATAAAAGCTATGTCCATGGCTCGCTGAAATGTGGCTCCTACATTCATCAACCCAAAAATCATTTTGGCATACATGAATGTGCCCCAAGCGGTGGTAAAGGCCATTTTTTCTCTGTCCTCAGGCATGACCAATATCTAATTATAGCTAGAGAAACCGTCGATCATGGAAATCCTAGATGCACCTGTTACCCTCTGTAATATGTGTTCCATGTTGGGTAGGGGATAATTGTCTTTCTTTGAGCTCCTGTTCAGGTTCCTGAAATTGACACAAAGCCTGATTTCTCCACTTTTCTTTCTTACTAGAACCAAATTGGCCACCCATTCGGAATATCTTAAGGGCACGATGATCTGGGCTTCTAACAACTTCTTCACTTCTTTCTCCATGATAGGAAGAAACATGGGATTTATCTGTCTTAGCTTCTACTTGAATGGCTTAGCCCCTTCCTTCAGTGGGATCTTGTTTTCAATGATGGATGTGTCATACATCTTGAGGTCTTTGTAGGTCCAAGAAAACACATTAGCAAATTCTCTCAGCAACTCAGTATATTCAGCCCTCTGTTCCGTGGTTAAGCTCCTTGACAGCTTGACAAAATTAGGCTCCTCCGGTGTGCCAATGTTGCACTCAGTTGTATCAACATCTTCACCTGAAATCCTACCCTTTACTTCCACATCATTCCCATTGAACAATCTTTCTAAAGGAATTAGTCCCCTTGGAATGTGATTGCTAGGTAGTTGAATGATCTGGTGGTTAGCAATTTTATTTAAAAACACCTCAGGGTGAGGGTCATTTTCCGTATTAGGATCCTGATCAATGTGCAATGCAGAAAATTCATCAACAGATTGGAGGAATTTCTCGATTTCCAGATCATCTTCGAATACCTTCCAATTCTTAACATTGTTTGGTACAGAGGGCCTATATTTTATTTCAACATCAGATTTGACCATAGGTGGCAGAGGAACTTTGAGCAAACTAGCTGAGACAATTGAAGAATCGGCTGAAGTATTTTCCCCCTTCAGAATGAAAGAAATGTTAAAATCCAGGAAGAAACTATCGATCAGGTCCCATACCTCATTTCTGTAATTTCTGAGCCGGGGATTATTGGCATGATAGGCATTTCTGACTTCTTGGATAATCAACTCAACATCTCCAAATACGACTAACTCTTTAATTACCATTTTCTTTGCAGCCCTCATACCTAGGACAAGAGCTTCATACTCTACCACATTGTTGGTGGTTTCAAATTCCATCTTGTATGACAGGGAAATGGTCTCCTAAGAAGGTGACACAAAAAACACCCCAGCAGCAGTGCCTTCCCTGGAGTAGGCTCCATCAAAAAACATTTTCCAGATGGGGGTTATGGAGGGAGGAAATTCATGAGGAGTGGTGGCCTACTTTCTGATTTTAAGAGGGGGCTTGGGAGCATGAGTGAGTTGCAGTAAACTGGAACCTAAATCAGTGTCCAAGGTAAAAATGGGATGGTTGGTAGGATTGGCTTCATCACTGATTATATAGGCCAATTGGGCTTCTCTGTATAGCCTCCTATGTTCTCCCCCAAACACTGGG
>SNQJ01S0040699.1:9201-41937 GCA_010110895.2 Picea sitchensis | reverse complement strand
CCCCCCCAGTCTTTTTATCTAAGATATTGATAACAACATACCGAACTTGGGGGGGGACATCAGCCACTACAGTATCCATGACCACACTTTTCATGGGAAACTAAAACAAGGTCACGACCAGGTCTTTGATAACCCCGAGACATTGAACTTTCCTGGAGTCGAAGGAATAGAGGTCATGATAGGCTTGGGTGACTTCTAGCCCTAACTCTTCCATGACAGTTTTGGGCATGAGGTTATGAGAAGCCCATGAATCCATCAAGCGGTTGTGCAGTACCTTGTTATGTATGCTCAAGGAGGTGTAGGAGGGAGGGGATGAGTCATTCCTGTCTTCTATCATAGGACCTAAAATAACTGCAAGCTTTTCATCTTACAAATTGATGGAGTCTGTGAGAATGCATGAGATCTCAGACTGTAAAATCTCAGAGAAACGTTTCTTGAACCCTTCATGTTTAATCAATTCGGTTAGGGGCACAGGGATTCTGATCTTTTGAATTTCATGCTCGGAATTAAAAGAAGAGGTAAGCTTTGGGATTTCTCTTATTTCGGGAACACGACTCTGGACTATGGGAGAGAGGGGTCAGGGCTTATTACCTCTGTGACTGTCTGCTACTTCATTAGTAGGTCTCTCTATGCTAGTGGACTGCTCAGGGGGATCAGGTGCTATTGTCTTTTTCCTAGACCTCAGATCATATCTGCCTTGGATGCCACTAGTCTTGTCTCCCTTGCTTAGTTCATTTAGCTGACTTTCATGAGAGACTCCTTGTATGGTGATTGAGTGAGATGAGGAAAAGGAGGAGTGTCTCCGAAGCAATGGATCTCAGGATCAAGTTCATATGTTCCCGCTTCTTCTCCTTCGGCCATATAATTGTTTTGAAAAGGGGGCTGAATATTCTGGTCTTCTCTGTCTCTTCCCCTCTCCCTTTGCACAGTTGGGGACATAATATTGTTTGGCCTCCTAAAACCTCCTTTTTTTTCAGTGTTCTGAGGGCCCCTGTATGCTTTCCTCCCTTCCACCTTTATCCTCTCCATCTTTGCAGATAGAGACTTCACCATCTTGGTCAGTTCATCCACTTGAGTGTGGGGCCCCGATGGGCCAGAAGTTGAGGCTTCCGACCTTCCCTTTCTTCTATCTGCATCAGCCTTGTTTCTCAGTCTATCAGCTACTAAAACATTGGATTCCACTTCTATGGTTGCATATTTCATTTGAGCTAAGGATGTGGCTCTTCTTTCTCTCAATAAAAGACAAAAATCGGGGCGAAACGCACTAGCATAACAAATCTTGGCTGAGGTTTCTGAGGGTTTTATTTCGGCAGGGATTTTGTTGTACATATTATTGAATCTTTTGGAGAAATTAGAGACAGATTCTCCTTCCTTCTTCTTCAAAGACCCGAACTCTGTCATGTAATACATGAAATCCTTCCTATCACCCCACTGCCTTAGGAAAGCACTATCCAGAGCTTCGATCCCAGTAATAGATCTGGGGGATAATCCTCTAAACCATTTCCTCACCTCGCCATCTAGGCTTTGGACGAAGACTCTCATCCAGACATCTTCATTTTCAATGTTCAGGTTGTCTGCATAATTGTAGAAAGCAGCCAAGTGCTCTTCCGCGATTATGTCCCCTTTTCCAGTGAAATTGGGCATATACTTCAAGTAATCTCCAGCAGGGAGAGGATTCATAGGATGGGGTAGGATTAGGGGGGAATATCTGGCAGCGACTATGGTTTCCATTCTATTTAGAGGGGGATTAACACCAGCCATAGGAATATTAGGTGGAGGAGAACTTGGAGGAGAAGGATTTCGCAAGTGGGCTATTGGGAATGAGTCGTGAAGTGGAATGGGAAACATAAGGGGATTTAAGGAGAAGGCTAATGGGCTTAAGTTAGCAGGTGCTCCTCTTTGTGCAGGAGTGATAAAGATAGGATTGGTAAAATATTCTGTGGTCCTGGGTCTACGCCAAGGTATAGCTTCAGAGGAGAGGGTAGTGACAAGGATTTCTCCCTCCAATCCCAGACTAGGAGGGGAAAACTCAGCAGGAACACTCCCAAAATTCAGGAAATGGGAAACCTTTGAAGGAGGTCTATTAAGAAAGTGTGGAGGAATAAATGGAGCTCCTACAGAAGGAGATGGCAGAATAGTTGGTTCAGCGGTAGAAGCTTCTTCTTCATGGGCCTTTCCTTTTCTGAGAACCACCTATGGATCAGTTTCAGGTGTAGCTAGAGGTAGTTGTGGATGAGACCGCATGTGTCTACCTATGAAAGCCACAATTAACACGACAGGTTCACCACAGTGGAGTCATCACAATGGAGTTGTCAGGTGCACAGTAGCAATCTTCAAAGGCTCTGATATCTTATGCACCTTCAGAATCGGAGGCTTAATGTCATTCAATCCTGGGGAAAATTTTAAACTTCATCCCTGGCAACGGTGCCATAAATGTTGGCGATGGAAGTCACCCCTTGATTGCAGCAGGAGTAGAGCCCGACGCCCGTCATTTTTTGTCACGATTTTTTTAATGGGGTGATCAAATGGAAGTTAACTCAAAACGATGTGGTTCTAACTTCGAAACTAGGCCAGGCATGCATGGGAAAGTGAGGTCTTAGATAACTTCAGACAATGAGTTGTAGTAAGGGTGAGTCAGAGGAAGACTTGTATAAAAGAAAAGCAGAAGTATTTTGTAAACATCAGGTTTCTAACAAACTATAGGGGAAAACATCTAAACGCAAGATCTTCTTACATTCGAATGCAGAAAACTGGAGAATACAACAATGCAACGATAAATCCTTTATCATAACATAATTGAAATTATTCACACGAATCAGTCGATCACAAACCCTCTCAGTATGAGATGAAAACTAGATGGAGTGAGAAAACTGTCTGTCATTAAATAAGAAATCTTACATACATATGCATAACCAGAGAACTAGAGTGTCTGTTAAAACTTTACAATCAGGAGCTTCGCTCTACCATCGATAGATTACAAAATACAAAGACTGAGTCTATATACTTAGCCAAAATTCACCTAAAAGAGGCATGTTCAGTCATCCAATGTGAGGTGTCCCTTCAGTCAAATTCAAATGGATAATCCCTATCATATGCCACCTTAACTGTGCATGTCTCCTGTAAGGGGAGTAGCTGAGCCATTAAGTGTCGAGCTAGCATGTGCAGACCTCCTCTGGCTAGTTGAGGACTCGGCATGACTTCTTTGGAAAAATTGGTACGTAGGACCCTCTCGAGCAGACCGCTTGCCAGACTCTCCATACCTTACACTTAATGCATGAGGAGAGGTTTCAACCACCTCTTCTCACCTTCATTTACTCCAAGCGAAAACTAGGGTTGATATCAGATCCAATGGCACCTAGAGATCACGGTGATTGACTCTGTGACTGAACTTGATGCCTTCGGCCCTCCTTGCATATCTCTTTTATTCTCCAAGTGACCACGGGCTATGACCACACATCCATTCTCAACGACGCTTTCGACGTTCGTGAATGGGAAGGGGTGGATCCTTGCTCCTCATAATCGCGATGAGAGAAACATCGAGATGGCTTAATTTGGTGCCACACGTCCCCTTCAGATCTGACGGTCCTGAACTCACTCAGTGATATTGTGGGCCCGAGTCCTAGATGCTCCTGGCACCTCCCACATTGGGAATATGACGGAGATGCTCCTTGCACCTTGGAGTCGCGATGGGTGAAATGCCGAGATGGTTAAATTGACCACCAGGTGTCCCCTTTGGATGGACAGCTGAGAATTCTCCATGATACTATGGGCTCGACTTTCGATGCTTTCGGTGCTTTCAGGTTCGGGGTTTCGAGATGCAAAAAAAATGAAACTCTCACCCCTCGAACTCCCGAATGATGAAATGCCGACGCGACTAGATCTCGTGCCATGCGTCCTTTGGATGGACGACTGTTGTCCTTCCCTGCACACAATATAGGGGCTATCTATTGCGCTAACCTCGACGCAACTCTACTGACTGTGATTCCCCGCCAACCGTCGATGTTCTCTTATGGATGAATCTGGATCGTCGACCATCTAATCTTGCCCTCTTACTTGCTTGGAAGCCCCAAAACGAGATTTTCCCGTGTTGCACTCAGGCGCTTCTCGTGCCACTTGTAGTTTTGAATGCTTTTTCGCCTTGGATGAGAAATATTACTAACAGGGGGAGGGTAATTTCTTCTCCATGAAGTACTTGGGGTAGACCACTCCATCGATGCTTCTGAAAGGTCCAAAAGCTGACTTGCAGGTCAGACGAGAGTGTCTGTATTCTTTCCAACACTTCTTTATAAGACTTGGTCCCTTTGAACATGTCATCCCAAGGGGACTCCTCATGTTCATAGGCTTTCATATTGTAGTGTATCAAGTGTTTGGTCACTAATTGATAAGGTTCTTTCCTTTTGTTCTCAATATTTAACAGTTTAACTTCTTTGAGTGCTTCTGCTTCCACCCTAGAATGTCCCAAATTTTGTAATGAAAATTTCCCGATGTGCACAGGGAAGATTGGCCAGGACTTATTTTGAGCTGCCTTTAGCTCTATTCCAATATTTCCTTTTACTATTTGGTGTTCTACTTCCCTACACACCAGTCTATCCAGGAGGAATTTTGGAAGCGCATGTGGGGGGATTGAGCACCCATAAACCTTGATGTAGGAGAAGCTTTCTTCAATGAACCAGTCTACTATTTGTTTGAGGTTTTTTGAAACTACTTCAGAAATGGGAGGAGGGTCACAGCTGAAAAATATTTTATGCATTGGTATCACCACGAAATGGAAAATTTCTTAAAAAAAAAAATTTGCATTTTCTTCCCACAACTCAGAGTGGTATTCGTGAATGGGTTTAAGGCAGGTTGTGTTCCAACTCCAATTCATCATGGTGAATGGATTCCTAAAATAAATTGCGTCCATGATGTATGATGACATGTAAAAGGCCACTGGTTGACCTCGGGCTCTTCCAGCTCTATAATCCAAAACCTCTTTGGCTATATTATCAGATAAAATCTTGTCCCAGTTGAAACTATATCCTTCTGATGATTCCTCTAAAAAGGGCACCCATTATGCGAGGAAATGACAGGGATTTGTTTTGCCAAAGAGTCTGCACAACATCATGGCTACATAAACCATGTACTCATTCAAAGAGGCTGTGGCATAAATTCTGTGGGTATCGGCCCTAAATTTTTATGGATATCTCCACCAACCTTTGATTAAATTAGGGTAAGTTTGGTTTGCCTCAGTGCATTCCTTTCTCTAGAATTCAGCTATAAATTTGACATTGTAAATGAAATTAGGATTGGGTGAGAGTTTGTATATAACCTGGATATGTTCAGGTCTGAATGAGCCGATAATGGCTCCTTGATCATTTAAAATGATTCTCGTTGGAATATCAACCTTGTCCAAAGCCCAAATGATCATTTCGTTGTACGCCATGAGCCGTGGGCCTATTGCAATTTTGTGAAGTTATGATTCTGCTATGTCCCGAAGGTTATTCTCAGAGTTGTTAGGGGAATTTTTTATCTCGTAGTCTAGATTTTCATAAATTTGTCTCCATGATTTAATTGAGTTGATATCATGTGGTGTGGTGTCTGATATGACATCTCCCTCTAGGTTGGAAATCTCAGTTGTATCTTCACTCTTCTTGGGTCCCTTGTTTGGTGCCATGACTTTGTATTGGAACAAAAACCTGTCACAAAAGAGAGGCGTGAAAGCTCGGCTAGATGTGACTCACTTCTGATAGAAAAAGTGAGAATAAGTTTCAAAACACAAAGATCTAATTTTATTTTAACTCATTTTATGGTGAAAGTACTGACGCAGCTGTCAAGAATTTAATACCTTTAATGCAGAGAATATTTTTGAGATACACATTTGTGTCACTGAAATCATGATCTATCCGTTATTAATGTGGTCGTATTTTGGCAATTCTAAAATCCAAATTCAAAAAATCTCTTTTGACAGAGATTGAAAAGAAAGTACCTAAGAAGTTTAATTACCATTAAATGTATTTTTAAAAAGAAGTTAGTTCTCTTTAAATTTCGGTACTGATTCATGACTTCATGTTTTGGGGTTTCGGGGATTGCGGTTACATGTGGTATATCACCACTAAACCCTGAATCCCAAAATCACAATGAGATTAGTTTTAAGCCTTAACTTCAGTATTGAGTCATGACTTCGCATTTTAGGGTTTCGGGGATCGCGGTTACATGAGGTATATCACCACTAAATTCTAAATCCTAAAATTGTGATGAGATTAGTTTTAAATTAATCAGGATTAAGACTGACTTTCACTTCTTTCAGGAAAATGGGAATCGGGATTTCACGATTCAAAATGTATTCAAAAAGGTATTGTTCTGAGTAAAACCCCGAATCTTGAAAGGTTAAAAATGGTTAACTAACTCCTTTAGGGTTTTAATTTATTGTGATTTAAAGTACTTTACAGAACGTATGTCTAGAATTTAATAACACTTGATATTTCTGTCTTTTATTATAATGAAGAAAATAAATCATTTCGGAACTTTGGTACTGGTCTTTTGGACTAATAGTGAGGATTGTACCTTGTGAAAAGCCGAATCCCGAAAGAGAAAAGTTTTAGTTTTAAAGGTAAAAATTTTCAAACCCAGCTTCAATAGAATCCATTCCAACATGGGAAAAACTTAACACAATCCTCTACAAGCGTGGAAGGGGGCAGTCAAGGACCCTCAACATATTCGAACAATCCTACATCTGCGAATGTGTATATGATGAAAGGTAATGCTTTTATATCGACTACAACACATGACTATAGTAAGACAAGCACCTTTGAGAAAGGCAAAGAAGATGAAATCCCATCTCTTCCTCTCCAGATCAAGAAGACTTTGGGTGAAATAATGACACACATCCCAAAATGTGCATTCAAGAAATCTTCTCACAACCCAAATGCAAGGGCCACTCAGAACTATTCTGTGGAAGAGGATTTATCTCAAACCCTTTGTGTGATGTCCACTTTGGAGATCCTCCAGAGCTACCCTTCTTAGAGGAAAGGTTTGTTAGCCGCTTTAGGATCTGCCGAGACTTGTAATTTGGGTACAATCATACTGGATACAATTGACTTAAAACCTCATCTCCCTTACCACGTAGAATTTCAAATAGTAGCGGCTTTCCCCACGAAAAATTTTACTTAGAACATTTTCCACACGATGGTTGATGAGAGCACCTCGACATGCATCATGTCGTTGGTGTGTTGGAAGGCCATTGGCCAACCCGTTTTGTCTTCGTCACCTATTCTTCTTACCACTTTCGACGGTCATTCATTCTAACCACATGGCATCATCCCCTCTTTCCCCATGCAGTTAGGAGGGAAGACCGTGTGTGTCGAGGTAGAAATAGTCGATGCATCCATCGACTACAATATCTTGTTAGGTAGGAGTTGGACCTATGCCATGCAAGAAGTGGCTGCTACAGTTTTCTAGGTCTTGTTGTTTCCACACAAGGGATGGATCATGTCCATTGATCAATTGTTCTTCTCAAGGCCTAACCCTTCGTTTAGGGCATCCGCGGTCCCGATGATTGGCAATCCCCAACCAGGCATTGTCAATGTAGGGGTTGGTTTGTGCCCATTTTTGATGGGTACTTTCGAGTACCTGCCTCCTCAAGGCAATGTCAAGTTCATATTAGACCACCATAAGGTTACAATTTTCCAAGTTTCATCATTTCACACGACTTACTTCAATGATCCATAGATTCTTCCTTCCCCATCTAACACGATGGAAGGGACATGGAACTATGGTATGTCCATGCCCTTGTTTGCGGTAGAGGCAGTGTACTCTTTAGTCTAGAAAGCTTCAATCAACCTCGATCTGACTCTTGCACAAGAGTTAGATCCGATCCCAGGGCCTATTTTGGCTCAAGGTTCCCTCTCTAGTATCAATTCATTAGACTTAGTCTTCCCTTCAGATGAAGCAATCATTGAAGCAATGACTAGTCTGGACAAACCCTGGGATGACCTCCATCATAGATCATACTTCCTCCCAGAGTTAAGAAGAATCAAAGCATGGGAATTCACCTTAACTATGACTGGATATAGGTCTTGTCCTATCAATCCCTTGTCTACACATGACATTTATGCCAAGGATAATATGGAAACTATCGCTGAAAATATACCGATTAATATCTCCAGAACCCCTGCCGTCATGGAGAATGTTTTCATTGGAGCTCGCTATTCCTCTGAAGATATTCAAATCTACACAGACTTATTTAAATAATTATGCAACATTTTTGCTTGGTCTTATGAGGAAATTCTAGACATTGATCCAAAAATAGTCAAACATGAAATCACAACTTATTTGGATGCCAAGCCAGTTCAGTAGAAGCTTCATTCAGTTAATCGCAGGAAAGAAGCATCCATTAAGGTTGAATTTGATAAATTTCTCAAATCCATTTTTATCTATCCTACCCATTTGACCCAATGGGTGTCAAATCCTGTACCGGTCAACAAGAAACAGGTCATGATTTGCATATGTACAGACTTCCGTGATTTGAATAAGGCTTGTCCAAAAGATAATTTTCCCACACCATTCATTGACCAGATCATTGATGAGTGTGCAGTTTGAAAGGCCTTTTTATTTCATGGATGGTTTTTCAGGATATAATCAGATACAAATCAAACCTGAAGACCAACACAAAACTGCATTCATTTTTCCATGAGGTACATTTTCCTATTGTATGATGCCTTTTGGTCTCAAAAATGCTGGAGCTACCTTCCAGCGGGCCATGTCTTTTTCTTTCCATGATCTCAAGCATATATTTGAATCCTATTTAGATGATTTAGCATCACGATCTCACAAGAGAACAAATCATCCCACACACCTCTGACTTATCTTTGAGTGATGTCGCTACTTCCGGATTCGCTTGAATCCAAACAAATGAAGTTTTTTCATAACATAAAGATGTTTGTTAGGTTTCATAGTGTCAACAATAGGGATCATGGTCAATTCTCTCAAAATTGAGGCAATAATTTAGTTGCGTCCCCCACACACAATCCTTCAACTTCAGAGTCTATAAGGAAAGGCAAACTTTTTGAGGCATTTCATTGCCAAATATGCCAAGATCACAAAGGGATTTATGCACTTACTGAATAAAGATGTTCCTTTTCATTCAGATGATGCCGCTCATCGCTCCTTCGAAGCATTGAAACATGCCCTCACAACTGCCCCTCTACTTTGGCCACCCAATTATAACAAATATTTCTCATTATACTTGGCTACAATAGAGTCAACCATCGGCATGTTCTTAGTTCAGGAAGATGATTTTCTCTCCAAATATGTGATCTATTACCTGAGATGAGGCCTCGTTAGACTAGAACTCAATTATTCTCATATCAAAAAACTTGTGTTGGCAATAGTCCATGTTGTCCAATGGTTTCGTCATTATGTTATGTTTCGCAAGACCAACGTCATTGCCATTGTGAATATGTTATAATACATGTTGACATGACGGGTAATCGACAGAAAGATCAGTATATGGATAGAAGTCCTCCAAGAATTTGACTTAGATTTCATTTCAGTGAAATCCAAAAAGTCACTGGTCTTCGCAAAACTTATTTCGGAACTTCCGGTCAAGTCAGGTGATGTTGTGCCCGAAGAATCTCCTATTCGAGGAGATATGTTTCTGATAGCATCTTAAAACCTACGGTATGGAGATATTCTTGTCTATCTCTAGAATTTGAAGTGCCCCACCTATGCTTCTCATGTTGAACATCGCTGTATACATCATCAGACCAAGAATTATATCATCCTCGAGGACACTCTTTATTGTTGAGGTGTAGATTGCATTCTTCGTCGATGCCTCACTCATGAAGAAGTGGAGATCATGCTTAATGATTACCATACTAGAGCATGTGGTAGTCATTTGTCTGGGTTGACAATAGCCCAAAAGATTTTATGATCCGATTAATTCTAGCTGACACTAATCAAAGATTGTATCAAATCGGTCAAGAAGTGCCACCCGTGTCAAATCTTCTCTCAGAAGATGAGGGCACATCCCGCTCCCATGTTTCTTGTCATCAAAGTTGGTCCCTTCACCAAGTGGGGTATTGATTACACTACATGAAAACCTCCTTCAACAAGGGGGAAACTTTATATCATTGTAGCCGTAGACTACTTCACAAAGTGGGTCGAAGCTATGCCAACGTTTAAAGATGATGGAGAGACTGCAACTCTCTTTTTGTTCAACCAGATAATCGCAAGGTTCAGCGTCATGAGAGAGATTGTCACCAACCATGACAGTCACTTTCAGAACTAAATGTTGACAGACTTAACATCAAATCTTGGGTTTTGGAAAGAACATTCGTCACCCTACTACCCCCAAGCAAATGGTTAGGTGGAAGCTGTAAATAAATATCTTAATACCATCTTATAGCAAATGATCAATTCAGCCAAGTCAAATTGGCATTTGATGTTATACTTGGCATTATAGGCTTAGCGAAGGTTTGTTAAGACTACAACTGGTTTCTCACCTTTTCAACTCATTTACGGGCTGGAAGCAGTCTCACCATAGAATGTCAGATCTTGTCCCTAAAGTTGAATACAGTTACTACCAGATACTTATCCACTTGAAGAGAGTTTACTATACCTTGAGCGGCTCAATGAAAAGTGTCGTGATGCAGCCCTAGCCAAAGAGGCTCACAAACAAAAATTCAATGTCAGTATGATCAGTCCGTTCATCCTCAGATTTTCTTTGAAGGTGACCTTGTCCTAGTCTATGACCAGGATAAGGACTCCTTGGGGGAAAGCAAATTCAATCCCATGTGGTTCAAACCTTTCATCGTAAAAGAGATTCTAAAAAAAGGTTCTTATCATATGGTAGACTTTGAGAGAAATGCTTTGTTAGAGCCTAGAAATGAGATCTACCTCAAGAAGTATTACTCATAGGTAGGTCACCTTGGGTAACTTTTTGTAACATATGTATAGTCTTTGTACTATTACTTTTCGGTTTCTTTTGGTTTTATGGATGTGTCATTTTTTATGTTATCTTCTGTCACTGTGGTAGATGTCAAGTGAATCAGAGGTGTTCATTGGGTACGTAGACGATGCTAGTTGGCACACTCGGAGGCTTGCCTCTGCAGCTTGGGTTTTTTTTACACGTTAGGGCCAGTTATTGTCTTTAGGAGGTATATGTTTAGGCGACACCACAAACAATGTCGCTGAATACAACAAAGTTATTGAGTTTCTCCGTGATGCCTTGTCATTTGGTATCTCTCATCTTCGGGTCTATTTATACGTTCAGTTGGTTGTGTCTCAATTAAATAGAGTCTACCATGTTCATGATCCTACTTTACACTAACGATTCCTTAGGGTATGTCTCTTAGAACGAAGCTTTGATTATATTAC
Source organism: Picea sitchensis (assembly GCA_010110895.2). Lineage (NCBI taxonomy): Eukaryota > Viridiplantae > Streptophyta > Pinopsida > Pinales > Pinaceae > Picea > Picea sitchensis. Next base: position 30,582 of record SNQJ01S0040699.1, on the reverse strand, counting down.
ATATTTTCATGTTCCTCGAAGATTAAACCAAGTTACAGATACTCTAGCTAATCGAATCTTAGATGGACATATCACACACATATAAAAAAGACATACACATAAACATGTAAATACATTTTTAAAGGCAAATATGATCCATAAGACAAAAAGACATAAAAATCCATATATAATATCAAAATCATCACAATACATAGGTGGACACAAGCACCTCAAAAATATGACTAGTAATGATTCATGGGGCTTATGCCCTCAAAAAATATATACAAGTAGTTCCCTCGGCACGTGAAAAGTCCAGACTAACTAAGGTCAGGGCCTGTGGGCCCTGTTGTAATGATCAACAAAGTTATCCAAACGTCGAAAAATTCAGACCCATGTCCATGATGTCCCCACTACATGAGGCTGCATAGATGGTGGAAGATCCTCGATCTCTTCTATGGGGACTGTGCGAGTGAGTGAGGTAAAATTTCACTCAACTCGTCTCAGAACCCTCTTAGCCTCACCAGCTGGAAGATCTCTTACTGTTGTTGGTCCCCCTGCGACAGTGGGTGCGGCCCTTGGACGAGGACGTTGCCTATTCCTCTCATAATCTGTAGGTCACAATGGTCCCACATATGCACATAATAGACACACATCTTTCAAATGATCTGGTATAAAAAAATGATATATTTATAAAAAAAAAAACAACATAAAAATTACATATGCTTAACAAAAAAAAAAAAAATGATGCAAACTTACCCATCTCTCCTCACTCCTTGCTGGGAGGTACCGGTATCTCAGGGTATCTCGAGAAGTCAGTCCCAGCATAATGGTAATCCTCTATGACTTGGATCTGTTGCGACAACCAAGAAAAAAAGTTGTCATCAAAGGACTCATTGGTCCTTCCTCCCCCCTGTCGTGGAAGTAACATTGCCCATCTGCATATCGCAGGAAGAGAGGCATGATGCCCTCATACCACCTCTCCAGGACTAAAACTGGGCACTCTTTTAAAAAATAAAGAGAAAAGAATGGTTCCAAACCCAAAGTTCCTCTGAGTCCACGACTGACAGTGTGTCAATTGTCTCTTCATACAGTCCAATAATGTTGTGCTCCAATAAAAAATCTATGCATTTAAGCATCAAACTGCACAGTTCATCTGTGCACGGGAAGCCTGATGCAAAGTGATATACCCTACAATCCGCTCAATAAGAAACACTATCGCCTGCAGTGTTAAGTTTGAGATATTACTTATCGACACTTGTGAGCTTGTCTTGTCTATACCTGCCTCACAATAGAGTCCAATCAACTGTGATATGTTATGATATCCTGAGGGAAATGTACGGAAGTTGATTGGTTCCCCTCGCCAAGAGAGTCCAGTCAAAAATTATATGTTCTCAGTCGTTGGCACCAGCGACTACCCCTCCATCATAAAGGAATCTACGTCGGGATGCAAATAATCAACCAAGGCATTCAGTAGCCTAGGTTGTGCTCGCATGAAAGGACATAGGAAGAATTTTAGTAACCCACATTGCATTAAGGCATCAATATCATTAGGGTCCTCCCCAAACAACACACTAATATCCTCATGCTCTCTTTCCCTCCAGTGAACATACATCCTGCAAAAAACCAAGTTCAGGAGGGTTAACCCTTGCTTTTTTAAGTTTTTTCCATTAAATAAAGGGTCCACACGGGCTGTAATGATGACAGTTGTGTGTACACGGGTGAAATTTTTCCTTTACTCGAGTGTACACACAGGTTGTCTGCAAGATACCAGATATATAAAATATGCAGAACATAAATGAAATGCTAAAAATGACAGAATAATAGTAAAATATCCATCATAATCTTCACAATACACAGAAATGATATATGAAATAGCAACAGAAATGGCACTTTGATTCAGATGGAAATGTTCACAGGCCTCTTTGAGGGGGAAACCTCTAGTTGAGCAGCGCTCTGTTACAATAATCTCCAAGCTAGGGTTCTCATACCCTCGCCTCTTATTTATACTAAATATGTCTATTAAGAGAAGCATCTAGAGGAATATCCTTCTAGAAGCGGAAGCTTCTATTATGTCTTCTTACATCTGCCTTATTCTATTTTATTGAAAGGCCTTATTAATATTGACCTTTATTACATCCGAATACATTGATCTACCTATGTGTGGGTTAAAAACTTAACATGTCCTCCCCCTTAAAAACAACCTTGTCCTCAAGGCTTGAGATGTGGAAACTGCTGCAGAATGGTAGCTGGTTCCCAAGTGGCATCTACTGGAGTCATGTCTTTCCACTGTACTAGCACTTCCTTGATGGTTCTCTGACGCAGACGACGCTCACACTGGTCCAAAACTGCTTCTGGATGTAGCCAAATGGAGCCTTCTTCAGCTAACTCTGGAAGGTTGGTTTGAATTTGGCACCTGGTTCCAATCACCTTCTTCAAGCATGAAACATGAAAAACAAGATGTAGCTTCAACTGATTGGGTAGAGTTAACTGATATGTGACTTGTCCCACACGCTTGAGAACAGTGTAAGGGCCATATAATTTGGGTGCTAGCTTCTGAAAATGCTCGGCCTTGAGGGAAGTTTTCTTATATGGTTGCAGTCTCAGAAACACCTGATCCCCTTCTGCAAATTGACGTTCAGAGCGACCTTGATCTGCTTGCTGCTTCATTCTATTCTATGCCATGACCAAGTTCTCTTTAAGGGTACGAAGGATTTCCTCTCGAACGAGAAGTGTTTGGTCAACCGCCTGGACCTTCGAATACTCGGTAAGTATGAGAGAACTAAAGGTGGCTTCTGTCCAAATACCTCTAGCATGAGAGAACTAAAGGTGGTCATTCATACACCGCCTAAAGGGAGTCATGAGTGGGTCAGATGGTATGTAGTGTTGTACCACCATTCGCAAGGGTAAACCAATAAACCCCAATCGGTGTTGTTTCTTTCAGAGGGCAAAGACCTTTGTGATAGCTTCCAAACACTTGTTGACAACTCCACTTTGGCCATCCGTCAGGATGATAAGTTGAGTCGAGATGCAATTGTGGGTACTTGTAGCTTAAAACAATTCTTGCCAAAATTGCTTGTGAAAATTGGGCCCCATCAAAAACAATAGAGCGGCATGCCAAGCGTAGCCTGAACAATTTGGTCCATGAAAACTACCACCGTGGACGCAAAGAAATGTAAGGGAAAAGAGAGAAGAAAATGAGCATTACCTCTGGAGGCAATCCACACCACCATTATGACTAATTTAATCCCTGATTCCAGGTCCGCACAACTCCACAGAGACATCCTCCAAACAGCAGGGGAATCGAAGGCTGGAGGTCTCGACTGAACTGCTTCCTCCCTTGTTGGCGCTGGGACACAACTTCACATCTCAGCCGCACAAACCTTACGATGTCCCCGGGTTTCATACCTCCCTAAAGAGCATTTGACCTGGCCACATGTTTTGGTGAACCCCGGAAAATCGGCCGGGTGTAGCATTGAAGTCTTAAAGACCAGTAGGGATTTAAGGCTTGATTGTTTTCTTAAATACAAGCCACCTTTATATTGAAGCTCATCCTAGATCCAAGACTACCCTAGGGGAGCCGGCGCCTTGTTACGCAGCCTTGGTCGGATCATATGCTAACTTTTGGGATCTTGAAGCTATTCCTAGCATTGCCTTGGAGCCAATGTGATACAATGAAGGAAAGAGAAAAAAAGAGATCCTTCGTATTCATATTTTCACGAAAGTAACCAACTACCTATTATCGTTCTTCCTCTTGTAAATGACCTGTAGTCATACTTTCTAAAAAGACACACCCATTTTTGTTGTTCCTGCGAGGAAATGTGTTGTTCTAGAAAGCAATTTTGAGGCTTTGATGGTCTGGTCTTAATTTGCTACTCCCCAAGATTGGGATGCCACAACTCAACGGCATGGGGACCGCTTTAACATTTTTCATAAATGGTTTGCCCCGACTTTTCGCATGCTTGCTTATGCTAGTGGAAGGCTGTCACCCCCGCATATGGACAACACTAATTTTTCCTCGAGGGCTTACATCTCCAAATAAAGTTCCTTTGTATTCTGGAAGGGCCAGACCGAGTGGTGCATATACTGCCTTCACATTTGAAAAGTTTGGAGCAAATTGCTTGGAGTCCAAGTGAAAGGAGTCTTTTGAGGGAGAGTCGAGAGGTGTTGCACCTTTCCATAGTTCTTAACGAATTTGTGGTAATATTCTCAGGAGGCCCAAAAATCCACCTAAGATTTTGAGAGTCTTTGGGTGCGCTGATCCTTGCATAGCTTCAATCTTTTTCTTGTCCAATTCTCTATAATCCATCCTTTCCCACTAGATGACCTGGTGATTTACTTTTGAGGCACCTAAAGAACATTCGGGGAATTGGTTTCTGTGAAAAGCCGGTGGTGCCGAGAGAGTAGGTGGAGAACTTGATTCGCATGATTAAGATGGTCTCATTCCTGTGTTTTGTGGTTATGAGGATACTATCAAAGAAAAACTAAGACAAAATGATGGAGAAAAGGAAGCAAGACATGGTTCATGAGGCTCTCGAAGGTGGAGGGAGTTACACAAGCCAAAGGGCAAGGACTAAAACTCATAGTGGCTCCCAAGGAGTGTAGCATGCCCGGAATGTCACCTCTTTCATGCATTCCGTGATAGCCCGAAAGCAAAGATCAAGTTTGGTAAAGAATTGCGCCACTCAATTCATCCAAAAGGTCATCACTAACATGAATGGGGAGTTTGTCTTTTGGATGGTTGTGTGGGAGGTTAACGGGGTCAGACATTCCTCCAAGAACCTTCTTCAACACCATGACGATCGGAGGAGAGTAACTGCACTAGGATGTAATGACTCGCAGTAAGGAGTCTCCCGACCACTTTTCTTCAATTCCCATTTTTGTGCAAAGGGCAAGTGATATGGACGCATAATAGGAAAGACTTCCTAAGAAAAGGTACCTGGAATGATCATGGACACCACCGGAAGGAGGGATTCCCTGGGGAGCGGAAAAAACCACATGATGTCAGGAAGGAGGGCTTTGGAGGTCTTGGGGAACCGGGTGGTGTCTCATGGCTTAGAGGGCAATGGATTTGGGCAATGACACCCAAATGACCTTTGACAGTCACATGCATGAGAACCCATGATCCCGTGTGAACCAAAGAGTGACGCCCCAAAACCATACTGGTAATTCCCTGGTCTAACTGCATGGCTAAGTCTTGTCCACATGAACGGGGACCCAAAGTCCTTGAAACAATACCAACACAACGCCCAAAACCAAATCTAGCGTCAACTCCAGAAAACATATGGGGACGGAGGTGGCAGTCACCATTGGAGACACACATCATCGTCTCACCACATCTACAGAACCACCAAATGGCAAATCATGATTTGGAAATTATAAAAGCATGGATATAGCAATGGGGCTTCACAAATGCGACGTGAATAAATTCAGCCACCTAACAACTGCATCGATGACCTTTCGTTTTTGATAACCAATTAACTTATGCCTTAAAGTAGGCTTCTGCAGAGCATTGACAAAAATAATCGGCCCCACTCCGGTGATGGGTCGGAGGGAGGGATTATGTCATAGATTTCTAGTGACTCAGGCACAGGGGGAGTGTCATCATCTTCTTGAATATCCCCGTAGATAGCATTATAAAGAGCTTTTGTTCCTCATTTAGGACCTGGGAAATTGTCATCACACCATAGTAGTAGAGGCTTTTGAGTTGTCGTTTATCCATTTCAGCCTCGGTCAATTTTTGGATTTTTAATGGGGTGGAGGGAGTAGTGGGTTTACCGGTTTAGGGCGCTGGATAAAGGAAGGCTTACAGCTTTGAGAGGAAACAATTTTTTTATGCTGCCTATCCTTTTTAGTAGCCTCAACCCAACTCAGAGGTCGAGCCATGAGGACATGCAACCCTAATTCTCCCTTGAGGCCACTGGATAAAACACTCTCAAAGAGCACTGGCCATGCCCTATGTTCAAAAATGCAACACTCAAAATGTAGCTATGAAGTTCTGGGTCATGCTCCTGATTTCTTTAATTTTTCAAATGGCTCAAATGTTTGGTGTGTCAAGCCAAAGCTGCCATAAAGCTCAGCAACAAATTGGTCCAAGCAATATATCCTTGACGGTAGTTTTTCCATTGCCACCATTGCCAATGCTCTTGATCTAGGATGGAGAACACCATACCTGTAGTTTGGGCTAAGTCATCTCAGAATAAGTTGTAGAGAGAAATAATGTTCCATTTGTGTTACCTAAGTAGTGGGGTCTGAGCCATCAAATTTGTTACATCCACTGCTGGCATGATATCCCTTTGGAGTGATGGGGTTGAAAGAAATGGGAAGAATTTCTACCTTCACTTTATGTATTAGGAAAAGAGTCATCATTAGGGATTTATTTGAGTAGAGGGATGGAAAGACAGATTCAAGCTGGTGGTCAGTTCATGTTTGACTTCGCCATTGCAGACTACACAACTACATCTACGGATGCATTTATGGAGGCATTTATGAGGCATCATGGGAGGCAATAGCAGCACTGAGTTGTTTCACTTTGTTGGTCTTAATGAAACTAGATTCCAAGGTGTTGAAGTGAGACTCTAGTTCTCGGCTACTGGTATGGGCCATGATGATGTAAGTGAAATGGAAAGGAGCCAGTAGAGCTAGGAAATTTTATAAAATGATATGGATGAATGTGACAAGGGGAAGAGATGAGTCTAATGAACAGGTCCCAAATAAATGGTGAAAACGGGAGCTCCGTGGGGTTTAATTTTTTCCAAAATGATATGGATGAATGTGACAGTTGGGGAAGAGATGATTCACTGAATAGGTCTCAAATAATGGTGAAGAATGCTATAGTGCTGAAATCCTGAAATTTCCCACCGTAGAGAATTAATAGCAACCCGAACACAGATGCACACCAATAGATCTCACCGGTTTAATTTATGGTTTATGTTGTTGTTTATGTTCCCAAGGGTTAGGTATCTGGAGGTTCTATAGACAAGGGTTTGCCCTGGGCTATAACTCTCTGATATACATGTGGTTTCCAAAAGAGTAATTGCACCCAATATCTCGTGGCACTAACTAAGGAGGATAGACCGCATCTTTAGCCATACTACCCGACTACCTAGGTACGAGAAAGTATCTTCCCGAGTGTTTTCTCGACACTATAGCAGCTATGGGCTTCCATAGGTTTATCTAAAGAGGGCTTCAGAAATCTAGGCCGATCCATACAAATGTGTTGTCTGATGCACTACCACCTGAAGGGGTACCAAAAGGGGTTGCCAAGGGCGGCCAAATGTGATGCACTTAAGAACCACTTGTATTTCCCCCGTGTATGAATCAAACCAGCTGGTTTATGAGTAATCTTACAGATCTCAGGCTTAAAGACGCCTAACACGCCTCACCTCGAAAAAAAAAATACCAACAATTTATGCAAAGGAAAGTGATACAATACCTGGTAAGATACCTTCCGTATATATAAAATATGAAGAAATGTAAATGAAAATGTTAAAATGACAGAATAATAGTAAAATATCCAGCATAATCTTCACAATACACGTAAATGATATACGAAATAGCAAAAGAATGGAACTTTGAATTAGATGGCAATGTTCATAGGCCTTTTCATAAGCAACTCTCCAAATGAGCAATGCTCGCTACAATGATCTCCAAGCTAGGGTTCACATACAATTTCAATTCTTATTTATACTAAATATGTCTATTAAGAGAGAAGCATCTAGAGGAAGATCCTTCTAGAAGCGGAAGCTTCTATTAGGTCTTCTTACATCGCCTTTATTCTATTTCATTGAAAGGCCTTATTACTGGACTCCTTTATTACATCCTACATTGATCTACCTATGTGTGGGTTAGGGACCTAAACATTATCATAGGGACATCCCGCATGGACCTAGGGATGACGTTTTGAGGGTCGACGCTCCCCAAAAAAATGAAACAAAATGCATAAAGAAAGATTTGAATTGCAAGAGGAGAGATGTTTTCATAATTTTACTCTGGTCGCTAGCATGGTCGCTTGGTCCACCAAAGCTCCAGTGAATCAATCTCTTTCACAGTATGTTGTTGGATTTTAGTCAATTTCTCAGCTAACAATGGTGATAATGAGCTACCGACCTATTTATAGGGTTTTATCTTTTGTCAATTTTCGATCCTTTGTCATCTTTCTAAATTAAAAATCATTTAACATGGTCTTCATGAGTTTTCTTTGATGATCAAGGAAGTATTACTTTTGCATGTGGAAACATTTTGAGTTGAGGTTTTTAATTACCCCTTTGGTAAAAAGGCATTTTCTTTGACTCGTTGCATTTATGTCAAGATTCCACCTCCACTTTCTCTCGGCTCTCTCTCGCTGTCTTTTTTCTTTTTTCCATAGGATCAATCCCACCATGTTGCAACATGGAACCCTATTTACTGCTTTTAGAAGTGTCTTAATTTGGTGGTAGAGACTACCATAATATGGATTCCCTAGGTAGATCCCGCTGCTGTATGATGGTGTCCATGTTGCCACTAATGACTATAGGCTCGAAAGTCCTTATTAGTTTTTCCCTCGACGAGTTTTGAGCCTCATTTTCATGATTACTTATCACTCTTGACCTCAACCTCGACAATTCTAAAAAACATAATGGGTCTTCTTCTAATCCATTTTCGGAATCTCTAAACATGAAAAATATTGTCGAAAGGATCTTGTGGCCTTTCACGCCGCTAAACTGAATTTGTAAGTCATGTCTGCCTCGTGTGGTATTTTACCCTTTTTCGGTCTGACGGTCAACTGTACGAACAAAGGTATGGCTCTAGAGGCCTCGCTTCTAGAAGAGTACCTCGTGTATAATTTTAACCCTTTTCGTAAGCCTAAGGGACTAAATTTACAAAAAAGAAACCCCATGGAGTCCATAGTTAAGAACTTTTCTCAAACTCCCTAAAATTGAAAAGATCGGCTAGTGACCTTATTCTTTCTCACACTCATTAAAATGGTCCAGAGGGAATATCTCCTATCGAGTCCATAGCTCTTTTCGCACTCCCTAAAAATGAAAAAATTGCTGTTATCTTGTCCTTGTTACACTTGTTAAAATGGTTTTGAATAGACACTTGTCGGTGCTAGTTTACCCAATTTTCAAGCCTAATTGTGACCACCCTCTCAAAAGGTACCGTGAGTGGTGTCTCTGTCTACTTTTCTAATTTCAAAACATGAAAACCACCCAGCCACCTTCTTTGGGCTCGCTAAAATCACATACTCCAAGGATGTTACCATTGTGTGTATTATTAATTGCATTTTCATACCCGTATCTTTGGCCTAATGCCAGCTCAATGTTGCTCTCTTCAACCGAATCCATCTAAAGCATGCCTTATACTCAATCCTCAGAAAGTAATTTTACCTTTGTGTCTTGACACCTTTGGCCCCAAGAGGAATTTTTCCACGTGTATTTGCTATGAACATCAGTCGTGGGCCTGTCCTGCACCTAGAACTAGTATGTTTGTGATACTTGTTCCCCCTTTGTAGCGCAACATTATTTCTATTCTTTTCAAACCAAAAAAAAAAAAATCAAACATACCACAAAAAAGAGGAAAGGAAAAGTATTTTCTTTTATTTTGGAATCATAATGAGTTTCCTTGGAAAATCAAGATCCTTCCATTTGTTAGTCAAGTTTTGGGATTTAATATGACCTTAGGAAGTTTTTCCAGCTACGAGCCTGTCCCTCGCTTGGTTATTCTTCCTTCCAAACATATGGAGTTTATGCTGCCTCCCATCATGAACTTATGTCCATGCCATGCTTCATGAGTCTCATCATTTGTTGTTCTATTGTCCAAGGGAATATTTTACCAAGCCCGAGTTGGTCTCTCCAGCTTGTCTTTCCCTCATGCTCACTCATCCCGGAATTCCAATCAATTCCTTTGTCTTCAAAATCAATGAAGTTTTCAAATTGGATCCTCAATATCCTCTAGTCCATGCCCGATGAGCTATCGAAGACTCCATGTGGGTAGTGAATTTACACTCATATTACACTCCTAAATCTCGAAGTTTTGAAGATTTTGAAGTTGTTTCCCTGAGATCCTAAGACTTCATTTCATCCATCGCCTATCGCCTTGAAGATGGATACTATAGATGCATATCTTTTATTTTGAGATGTAGATCCATTGTGTATTTCTCAGAGCTACACTTTTACATAGTTATATGACATTGATCTATAGTGTATTTGATTGGTATCCATGATTTGATTTCATCCCTATATTGAGTATGTCTCACGCAAGGAGACAATTTTTTATTTTTGAATATGGCACCTCTTGAATTATGGTCCTTGGGCTCACTTTTTTGGAATGTTGGTGAAGATTGTTAATTTATTTCAGCCATCATATGCTCTTATGACCTCACACAATAGGGGAATCAAGATAACCCTAATTTTCACTAGTTATGCTTTCATTCGCATCAGCCATCTCAGAATTCTTCTTTTCCAAAACACTATTGAACAACTCTTCTTAAACTCCCTATATAAGGGTCCACACACCCTACTCCATTATTAGATGCGTGGCTACGCTAGCTTCTCCAATACAGCCCGGTGATGTACTCCTACAAAATCATGAAAAATGAAAGTTGTTGATGGAACAAACAACTTTGGGAAAGTTAACTAAACCTTTCGGCCCACATAATGGTTGGTCATTTCACCAAATACCTAGCTCCTTCTAGCCTATAAAAGAAGGGGTAATAGTCCCATTTGAAAGGAGGAAAATCAGAAAGAGACTATACCCAATTGAGTACCCCCCTGTCCCAACCTTTAGCCATTCTGTGCAAAGAGAAGTATAGAGAAAAGCAATTGGAGGAAGTTGAAGAGGAGCCCGTATTAGGTTCCATGGAGTGCTGGTCATTTGATTGTGTTTCATTAGTGAATTTAATACTGAAGTAATTTCCCATCCCACCATATGATTTTTTCATTTTATTGCATAGCATGTTGATCGAGGGTGGATATCTATGGGTCAATTCACCTTTTTCTAAATGTCTCAAAATAGTTTTCTCGCAATTTCACATTTACTATTTTTAGCAGCTTTTAACTTTGGGGGCTAGTTTAAGGGCTCCAAATGAAGGTTTTTTATATTTAGGTCGCCACGATAGTTGAAGGCATGATTGAGCCTCCCCCAAAATGAATAATATCCTCAACAATACCTTCCAACGAGCTATCACACACCCAAAATGGATATCGTATGAAAAGTTAATGCACCTGGGAATTTGATGTACCGACTTACCCAAATGTGGCCCATATGAACTTTGGCGCTACTCTGTAGGCTGGGGCTTCCTTTGACGTCTAGGGTTTTGCATTCCCTATTGAAAATTCCTCTCGTGAGCCTCATCAGAATCATCTTCCTGCTAATGTGAGTAGCCATCACATCTCTTTCTCAAAGATAAGCTACCACCATTCTAACGGAAGCCCTTCACACTTATTTTTACAGCCTCCTGCATACTTTCATTAATAGAAATTGTGTATTAATATATATATGTGTGTTTATGGTTCTTACATTCGATAAATGCATGTTATCTTATTGAATATCTGTGATATCTCTATGCATTTTATTATATCTCCGCCGCATTTTGTGGCCGTAAATAATCCGGATCACATGTTGATTAAATCTCTAACCCATTAATCTATAGATCAAATGCACGTGGATTTCTTTGTTTGCATTTTGTGAATGAAGTTCAGCCTTGGGAGGAGAGTTGCAAACAAAGACACCAAGCATGAAGAGGAATCAATATCAAACGCTAGAAATAAGGTATGATCACTTGATCTTCTTAACTACACATTTGCTTAAGAATAATGGGGATGAGGTCCGAGACAAGAAAAATTAGGAATCTTTAGGTATTTATTGCATACATGATAAAACCCTAAGTGATATTCCATAGAGGGATTTCCCACTCACAAATAATCATCCACTCCCCATCTCATTTGCATGCATATTGGTCATTTTACTCTTTGGTATGCTCTTTGACTACTATTTGGCCTTAGAAATCTTTGTTGGGTTTCACCATCATGGATAGTGGAGTTTCTTTTTTCTCCCTCATTTACTGCTACCCCATGATGTTCACTCATGTTGTGGGGGAAAATCCATCCACTTTATATAATGGTATGCAGAATTATGACACGCAATAATGCCTGGTCTCTAATCATTTTTCTCATGGTATATATGATATGTCTTCGCACTTGCCATATCCTCCTCTCCTGCCCTCACCCCTTATGTGAATATTAAGTTTTGGGTTTGGGGCATGATGCCTCCTTCTTTGTCCCTTTTCATTTGGTTGGATTCATATCCCTCAAACAACTCTTACGTTATGAGGTTGGAATCTTCCTTCCTACGAGTGCACTATGTGATAAGTAAGTGCCCAATTAAGCCATAATTTTAATTATTACACTCCTAGCACTTATCCTTCTTTTCTACTATGTTGGTTCCTATGAATGCTTTTCCTATGGTAGCTCCTCTCTGCCTATCCTCGCGTTTCATCCTGGGGAGTTATTTTTATAGTATGGGAACCCCCACAAAGTTCCTTCATTTGGGAAAAACATATATCCTCACGTGAGTGACCCTTGTCATGTTGCTTTCTCTTCGAAAGTGGCTTCCTCAGTGTCGATTCCATTACACCCCTTTATGAATTAGTATGGAGGAGAATAATATCCTGCCATATAGGGCCATGGTATATACCAAAAACCTGGTTGGCTCACGATCTCTCAAAACTAGTCTTTCCTTGGACCTTGGTCTCAAATTTCGCAATTCATCACCGTCGCGAGTCCAGTCACTGCTAGTTGCACTGGGCTCCATCTCCTACCTTTGGTTAGTCATTTTGGAGATTGGTCGAAAACCTCTGCGAATCATGTTGAAGACCTACAACTATCTTTTGCAAGTCATGTTAGCTCAAGTCCTCGGCTACTACATTTCATAATCGGGCTATTACTTCACCAAACTCGACATAGTCATGATGCGGAGATTGGTGTATTAGATTAAGTTATTGAAAGTTGACAAGGGTTACATTGTGCCGACGCGGATTCAGACAGATTCATTTTCGACAAAGAGCCTGGCCTCAAGATGCCCCTTTGGTTCTAATATGATCCCGATCCTAAACGTCGCACAATCTAATGACTGTATTAATCAAGTGGCTTTTCCCATGAAACTGGAGCAGTCATGTTGGAGATTGGTCGACAAAATCTGGGTTATAAAGTTGAAGATCCAATAACCAGTCACGCTAAAGAACCATCAATGCTTTTAAAGATCCACCGCCCACGTTGAAGATCCACAACTAGGCTGATGCAAGTCATGCTGGGGACACATGTCTAGTCACTACTAGTCGCATTGTACATCCATCACCAACCTCTCGGTATATTTTGGAGATCCATCACCAACCTCTCATAGTCATGTTCGAGATTTTCTACTAGCTTCCTCTCAGGTTATGTTGGGAAATATGTCACCAAATTTACCAGGAAGTCATGTTGGGGTATCTATATTATTTCAAAGTTCTAGGACATTCAGACGTAGTTTCATTCCTTTGCAGGACTTGTGAATGAGGTCACCTTAATCATTTGTGTCCCATTATTGTTGGGATACCTGAAGCATGGGGATCACCTAAAGGCCCCCTTCTGTGTTCCTCTCGAGGCATCTATTGTTTCACAACACTTTGTTCCTTATTTGGTTGATAAAATAGTCATGTTGATGCAATCTTCGGCTGAAACCTATTTTCCTTTAGGGTTGATGCATCCTTTGACCTTTTGTCTCGTGATCATATTCAACCAACGGTCACGTTGATGCAACTGACCGACAACATCTCTTTTTTTGGGTGATCACCTCTTGACCTTGTTTTAATGCATCCTATTCAACCAATGATCAAAGAAGTGGTCATCCTGATGAAATATTCAATTGACCAATTTTCTCTTGGAGAGTGACAAGTCTGAGGAAACGATCATTCCAATGCAATTTTTGGTTGATCCCGCTCTTCTGGTTCTGGTTCTATAAATTCTATGCCATGTCCTTATCATTTCTAGTAATTTCACCTTCTGAACAAAAGAGTAATTTGTGCCTTCCTCCGTCTTGAAGAGGTTCCGTTTGACTGGGATGGTCTTGTGGGTATCCAATGCCTCCTCCTATGCCTTTTCTAGAAGAGACATTATCTGATATAACACGGATATGATAACCTACTTTAGTACTTTATCCTCCTTGACTTGAGATATTTGATTTTCCTCAAGCTGCAGTGTCAGCTTCTTCATAAGATACTAACATTACATAGAAGTCCAACATGGTGTTGGGCTCTAGCCATGTCCTAAAAATGTCCCTATGCATCAACCAGCAGTAGTATGGCACATGACGCCACATAGGTTCTTACCTTCCGCTTTCAATACTCCAAATTCGTAGATGCAACCCCCCGTAGTAGGAACAACAATCGTAAAGGGGACAACAGTTGCTCCGTTCAAATGAACAACAAAAGGAACAACAATCGTCCTGCTTGAATGAAGAGAAGAAGGAACAACAATCATTACATTGGGTTGAACTAATGTTGAATTAATTGCACTGTAGTATTTGCCCAACTTATCTAATTTTTCAACGTAGGGGTCGTAAACTGACGAAGAACACACAAAGTATATGCAAGAAGGGACTAATCTAATATAATATTTAAGCTATAACCGAATTGAATCATTAATCTAACACACTTAATTGAAATAGAATTATTAATATAACACACGACTGGAATTGAACCATTAATCTAGTTGTGTAAATGAAATTATTCTAAGAATGGAAATTGCGCGAAGGAAATTAATCTAGAAATGGGGAACTACATGAACGAAAAAGTAAGTACAACATGTGAAGAATTGAATGATACAACAATATATGTGAGCTCACTCTAATGAAGTAATCTTATTAAAATAAATCTAAATCAATCTTCATAAATATACAATGAAAGCATGGAAACCAAACCATGAATCAAAGCTAAGAATCCCTTCTTTGAATCCTAATGACTACTCTAATTCTAATTACATCCTAATTGAATTCCCATGAAAAGAGAGCACTCTCTTATATACATGAAGAGCCTTGGAAGATAAGATAACCATCCTTGATATTATATAGATCCACCATTTCTTGACCCATTTTCCATTATTAAAAATATAATCCCTTCAAATCACATATCTCTCACATATCTTATCTAAGATATATGAGATATTCCAACCAAATCTCCATGATCTTTCTCTCCCTTGAATGGGCTTGAATTATCTCCCCAAATATTGAAATGTATGGTGTTATTCAGAAGTATTTGAATTAACTTTCAAGCATATTCCTACACATTACAAAGACTACACATATTTGATATATATGAAAATGTTGATTTTCTAACATTTAATCACAAATTCCTTTTAAATACTAAAATGAATAAAGTGGAGAACAATAAGGTGAAACCCAAGTATATTTATGGAAATGATATTGTGAAAGGTTAATGGGGCGATGAAATGTGAAGAATGATGAAGGGAAAGGTGGATGATAATAGGACATTTATGAGCCCCAATACATGGGAGCCTTAGCCTCCCCCATGACTTGCCGCCTAGAATCTCCCTAACGAGTCTTAGTTAATCTCTTTTCTGACTCGTCTAAAAAATGAAATTTTTTTCGAGTGATTTGTCCCTTTCACACTCATTAAACTTGATTTGAAAGGTCATGAGTCTTAGTTAAGCTCTTTTCCAACTTGTTATCAAAAATGGAAAAGATTGTTGAGTGAACTTTTCTTTTTCACACTCGTAAATTGGATTTGAAAAGACATCTATTTGGAACAAGTTTACCCTTTTTCACACCAAGTTGACTACAAGACATAAAAAGGATATTTTTTGGCATTAAGTTGTGATTGCAACTCATGCCCTCGCTTACAATATTGAGCCTTTAGCCAGTTCTCACTTTGCATTATAAACGGTTACTTAAGTATTTTTGCATCCTCAACCAAGAAGAGCCTTGTTTATATCCTTCGAAATTTGACACCCTATACCGTGGAGGAAACATCACCCCGAGTGTCCATCTCCCACATGCATTTCCTTACATTAAGCATAGGTACGTTCCACTGTTGAAACTAGTTCTTCTTAATTGCGACACTTGTTTCCTCCTCTGTATCATAGCATTCATTTGTTATGAAAAAACCAAAAAATACGGGTGGGAAGGGAGTACTATATTATAATTGGAAGCAGTCGTGTTTCCTTTGAACAGAGAAAAAAATTATTGATTCCTTGTGTCATCATAATTTTGGATTTTAGCATATCCTTAGGAAGTTTATCTCGTTACAGAGTTTTCTCTACTGACTGGTTACTCTTCCAGTCCCTATAGAGAACGTTATTGATGCATCCTGCATCTAATAGTCACATCATTGAGTCTATGCTTCCAAAGTCCACCACATGTCTCATGCTCTTGTTTAAAGCAAGTCTCACAACCTGCATCGACCACTCCTCAGAAATCTTGACTTTGCATGTCGGTCATACCCTAAGTTTGTCTCAGAATCACATGATACTATGGTATTATCATGCACCCTGGCCCTACTTGCATCATCGGTAGGTCACCTTGAACCCAATAATCAAAATTTCATCATTGATCATTGACTGGGTGGTTTCCCTTATGTTCGATGGCAAGACATCTATTCACACTTTGAGATTCGTGCAGTGTCTTGGATGCCATTATCCTTATTGGTGGTTCCCTCGCCTTTGTCAACAGTTTTCATCATTCACTGCTATTCTGAGGGTCTTTTTCATGTACCACTTGCATTTGAAACACACAAAATATGCATAGGGTCATTGGTTCGTGAACATGTTCTTCGTCCGATCTCCACCAAATCACGAAGCTCCTGCTTTGTCCCTCGTGCTGAATGATGAGAGATGCCTTAATGCTCTCCTTTCAGCGGGTCTCTTTCCATCGAATTCAACTCATTTATTTTGGATATGGGACCTAGAGTTTTATGAGTACCTTGAGGTTTGTAGTCATTAGTGGCAATATCTCTCACCATTGACAAATGGGAATACATCAATGTCTCCTGATCAATGGATTTCTCAAGCATTCAACATCGACTCCTTTATTCACACTTGTAGGAATGTACTCGGTGCTTTGATACCTACTTTCATTATTGGTAGGTTGTCTTGCGTTTGTTAACAATATACCTCAATGACTGCTAATCAAACGATGTCTCATTATGTTTGACCTCAACTCCTTTATTCACATGATGTAGACTTGCACCCTTGGTAGATACTATAGAATACTTGAAGACATCACTATGTGGCCACAACTTTCTTGAGTTGTTACTTCTCTTTCATTGGACCAAAACCTGTTCGAATTTAATGATCATGGGAGATCAGATTGTACTTCATGGTATACACATATATTCAAATTGATTTTGAGACTAGTTTCACTGGGCCTTGTTTGTGACTATGACATCTTTTGGCATATAACTATAATTGTATCTGCCTATTCATGGCCACAGACACTTATTTGGTATATTTTCCACATGGATATGCATTGTATTCTTGGCAGCTATGTATGCAAAGTCAATACAGAATGTAATGAGAAATTAAGTTCATCCAATCTCTACTACTCCACTCCTGGGTTATTTATAATGTATTTTGGCCATCACAAATACTCCTATGATCTCACACATTAGGGGGCATATGTTATAGAAATATTTTCCCCACCATGGCTATCTTGGATAGAGGGCCTTTTTCCATTTCCCTATGCAGACTTATCATCCTTTTTTTGATAAATCCAGAGCTAAAAATAAACATTTTTCCACATATATGTGCCTTATCAGCTATACAACAAGAATATATGTAGGATTCTCCACTACAGCCCTCGTACATCGGGATTTGTCCCAAAAAATACAAAAATGGAGTCGGGTTTCCATGTCATGGAAAAATATATATGATCCTTTGCCTTCCATATACTGGAAACATTCTGACTCATCTCTTCAATTGCATTTTGAAGGCTATAAGAGCACAATTTCGAGCTACGAAAAGGAGGTGAAAGCATTCAATTTTGAGAGAAAAGTTACTCTAGAGAAATTACTTCATATTGAATCTGCATCCCTTTGTCCCTCAAGTTTGAACACAGTGTTCAACCCCCAAGCTCTTTCCCTATTGTTGAGAGAACCACATTGTCTCTCTCCTTTGAGCTTGCCTTTGGTGGAGGATTGAAGTGGTGGAGGCCTAGTTGGAAGAAACTTGGTTCCTTGGTTTCGAACCATCCTGACACAAAAGTCTGTAATGTTGATACTTATGTTGATCAATTATTAATAGAAATACTCCTTTCCCATCATATTGGTATTGTGAAAATATATGATTATTATCCATGGGCATGTTTTTAATGTTTATTAATGGATTATGCTATCTGATGTGCTAACCCCTTTACATTATCACTATATACTTGCATTTCTTGTTTGTTGAGAACTTATTGCAGGTATAAAGCTTTGGGTCGAATAGTTCAACGGTGGAACATCATTAAACGTTGGATCAAGGTAGGCCTCTTTCTTATCTTGCACATTAGTTTATATAAAACACAATGGAATTGAGTTGATTTATGCAGTCATACCTATCTATTGTGGTTTACCCTTGGCCATAGAGATTTTTTCCCTCATAACATACCATGTTGGAATTAATTTCACAAATCAGAACAACCCTCTGACCCAGGAATGAATTACAGTCGGACTAGTAGGTGGGAAGGCCTCCTCAAGAGTTAATAAGGGGATGGGGTAGACTTCCCATCTGCAAGGCTTCCAGACCTGAGCATAGAATGGGAATTCAAGCCACATGCAATCTTGTTGAGGAAGGAAAGAAAGGAAGTGTGGTGGGTAGAGGAAGACCTGTGAGGAAAAATGCAGAGATGAGAGCGGAAAATCTTGGGTCCGAGGAAGGAGTGAAAGAGGAACGATGAGTTCTGATCACATAAAAAAGATATTGAGCTAGGAGAAGGAGAGTAACCTTCATCCTTATCTATTTCTATATTGGGAGAAGGAGAGTAACCTTCGTCCCTAAATTTTGTTGAGTTGGAAGTAAGATATTGAATCTCAAATCATTGTGGCTTAAGCTTGGGGGTGGCCATTGATAAATCTATTGGGAATTACTGAGCCTATGGTTGGGTGGAAATGAGCACCCTTTCAATAGTCGCATCACACTCTATGGTTCTGATAAGTGTTTTCTTTCCTTATGCTTTGAATTGTAAATAATGGATGCATGTGAGTATTTACATTTTTATAAAGGGTTTTTTCTCTATATTAAATGATTAATTTATGAGTATGCCTTTGTTCCCTTAAGAACCTATATTCCTGCTTGAATTTCCATATGTTCCAGTTTAATCACTCGAAGATGATTTCCATAGGAATTTACATCATCGTTCTAGAGTAGGAGCAAGCCTCTAGGCATAGCTACCATTTTGGTAACCTCACAAGTTACTTTGCCTTGATTCATAGATTAAAGCTCTACGATTTTGGAAGGTGTTCCCTTCAGACCAGTAGTCTAGTAGAATCTGAACTTGCACCTATTCCCTTAACCAAAAACCCAACTAAGAGCATGGATTATATCCTAGGAGTTATATGAATATCCCCGTGACCTGGGTCTAGGAACCTTGGAGCTCGAAGCTCTGAGATGTCAAATTGCATAATAGTCAAGTTGAACCTCGCGATTGCTATGAACCATCGATATATGAATGAATATCGAGGGTGGGGAATCACTGCAGAGAACGAAGGTTAAAATAGCGAATGCGCTAGTTCACAACCCACAATTCACCCTTGTCATTGATCGTGATAGGATGGAAGATTAACAATCTCGGTTAGACTAGAATCGAGTGAGCACTTTCCATATTTCAGAGGTCAAACTCTCTGGTAAAGAGTACACATGTTGGAGCCCTACAATTTATGTGAACCATCGATCATCATTGACCTTCGATCTGAGTTTGATACAATCTCTGAAATGCAAGGAGCCTGTGGGATGGAAAAATCTTCAAGGAGATCAATCTTATAAGAGATAGTGTTTTCAAGAGTGCAGAAAAAATCCAGGAGACGGGCCCGTAGGAGGAGCAAATTTTGAATCCTTCGAGCACTTAGAAAATATTGTAAGTTGGAGTAAGTTAGAAGCTCAGGAGGGGGAGGGACAATGGTCATTGGACCACACCACCAAGGATATTCAATCATCTGATATAAGCAAGGTGCACTAACCTTAACACTTGGCACATGCAAGAGAAGGGACCTTACCAAATTTCTGAAGTCCTAAAGTAATTTGAGGCCCTCCATCACCAGGAGGGGAATCTGGACTGCCAGATCCATAGGGATACATGGCGAAATATCGCAGACTCCAGAGGAATATTTTCAAGGGTTTTCAATTGAAAGTTGATATTCTCGAACCTCGAAGACCTGAAGCAAATATGGACTACCAAATCCATAGGGACACATGGCAACAGATCATGGACTCTACATAAATCTATGTGAGATTTTTCAGTTGAGATCTGAGACTCCCAAAGTCTGGAGAGCTAGAGAGCCAAAGTAAATCTCAGTCGTCAGATCACCTAAAGTAGGATCCTGATCGTTGATCGCCAGGAGATACATGTCAGCATATCAAAAAATTCAGGAAATCTATTTAATAGTTTTCAATTGATATTTGGGACTCCTGAAGCACAAAGATCTGGAGAGTCGAAGTAAATCTCAATCATCAGATCATCTGAAGTAAATCTCCAACACTGGATTGTCCGAAGTGAATATGGACCGTCTGATCTAGAAGGGATGTGGTGTGAATCTCTGGACATCGGATAAAGTCCCGAAGTAAGTCATATCCATCAGATTAAGAAGAGACGTGGAGTGAATCTGTGGACTCTGGATAAATTCCCAAAGTAATTCATAGCTGTCATATTAAGAAGGAACGTGGCATAAATATGTGGACTCTGGGTAAAGTCCCAAAGTAATTCATAGTCGTCAGAGGTAGAGGAGACATGGCATAAATCTTTGAACTCCAGGTAAAGATCCAAAGCAATCCTCAATCATTAGATCCAGAGGATAGGTGGCACAAATATGTGGACTCCAGTTAAATACCCGAAGTAATTCTTGATCGTCAGATCAAGTGAACACGTGTCATTGTATTATAGCCTTCAGATAAAATCCATTGGGAAAATGGGTAAAGTTTGGGATTTGTGAACTCAAAAGTCTAGAGACTTGAAGGAGATCTTGATCATTGATTGAGAAGATGACCACATGACTGTTGATCTAGTTAAAAGGTCAAACACCCAAAGTATAAGTGTTAGAAAAACAGGACTGCGGAGAAATAAAATAAAACAAATGCGGAAATAAAACACAGAAGATACACAATACAAGAGAGACACAGATTTACGTGGTTCACCCAGTGTGGGCTACGTCCACCAGAGAAATTGTCAGGTCCTTTCTTTATTATT
>SNQJ01S0040698.1:19760-51837 GCA_010110895.2 Picea sitchensis | reverse complement strand
CATTAGTAATGTTATTTTATTTATGTCGGCTTTATTCCATTAGTTGTAATTATACCTCCTAGTCTCCTATATATACCAAGGAGACATTGTCATTTGGAATCATCTTGTACTTGAACATTTATGTGGGGTAAAAGAAGGTTGCCCCCTCGAAGAGGCTTATTATCTGAAATTATCTCTTTTCAAGGCATTGAGTACTTATTATGAGGTTTTTCTATGCTATATTGATATTTGTTTCTTAACATAGTTTCTAAGAAAGAAATGAAAAGCTCATCCTTTGTGTGTCTAAGTGGGACAACCTCAGTCCACTTAGTAAAGTAACCAGTGGTTGTCAAAATAAAGATATTCCCTACAAAAGATGGAGGATTGATGGGACCAATAAAGTCTAGGCCCCATTTGTTGTTGTTACTTCACATACACCTAGGAATTTTTTTTTCATAAGGTTTTTCCTATGTTTATTAGTATTTATCCAGTCTCCTAAAGTTTAGGGAGAATATTCCTCTAGGAGAATATTCTCTTCAGTTTTCACTTCCGTTTGACTAGTTGAGTGGAGTCTAGATGTTGCATTGGTTTTGTTACCATGAAATATTGGGATCATCACAAACTAATTCACATTAGCCTTGGTATCATCACCATACTATCACATTACCCATGATTCCTAGATCTCCTCCTCACTTCACTATGTTTCAGTCAGTCAACTGAAGACTGGTAGACTAGTTAACTGAGCTAGGTGGAAGTTCAGTCACGTAACTGCCCGAGAGACTAGACTAGGTGGCAGTTTGGTCTTGTAACTGTTGGTGTGTGTCCATATCACTCTAGAACACCACTATGGTGCATTAGCTTCACCTCCAGTGTGCAGTTTTTGAGTTATACAGAGTATATCATGTGTAAATTATTCATTATTCATTACGGTTAATGAGAATTCTTCCATTCTTTCTCTCTTGCTTCTTCTTTCTCAATTTCTCTCTACAAATATGTGTGGTATTTTCTAGCTATATCTATTATGTGCAGGTTCAACACAATTACATGGTATCAGAGCTGATGGACTGCTAAGAAAAAGCTACACCAAATTATTTTTGCAGGTACCAAAGATTGAAGACAACGGAAAAATGGAATTCCCAAAAGAATTCATTGTTACATTTTACAATTACTTTGCATGGAAGGAGAGAATAATCATACATCTCCATAGCAGAGGATTTTATAGGTTAAAATTGAATACAGAGACAGAACCAACATCAGCCATAGAAAAATCCAAGTATCTAGATCGAATGGATGAAGCATTCAAAACAATTTGCAGTCTCATCTCCCTCGATCTCCTTTTTCACATATCTTCCTGTAAAAACCCCAATGAATCATGGACCACCTTGGAAGGGCTCTTTGGAAAATGATATGAGGGGACACATGCTTGAGGTTTAATTTCTCACATTGGATCCAAAAATCTTCGAAACTCTCCAAGATTTATTTATAAAATTCAAGGATTTACTGTCGCAACTCAAATCTTGCAAGGTTGATAAATATAAGGAGGAGAAACAAATGGTTCTCACCATTCTCTCCAAAAATTTTCCTAAATTCTACGTGTTTGTATCCATATTCCATTCAGTCAAATTCACCTCTGGATCCACCTGGAAGATTCCTTCTCTTGAAGAATTTATCGAATCCCTAACACAAGAGAAAACCAAGCTCATCAACATGGGGAAAATCAAAGGCCCAAAGGTGCATGCACTTACTGTGCAATATGGCAGCCATCAATATCCAAAATCTAAAGATAAAGACAAAAGGAAAGATCATGCAAATCTGAAGAAGAAAGGGTACTCAAAACCCTTCACCAATGCCTCCGGATCAAAAGGTGGAAATGGAAGAAAATGGGAGAAATGCACATACTGCCATAAAGGTTTCCATCTAGAATTCACATGCATGCAGAAACAAATAAATCTAATGACTCAAATACTTCAGAAAAATAACCTTGGATATTGCATTCCCAAGGGTGCCCAAAAGAAGAAGCCAGAAGATCAGAATCCCAAGAAAGGCAATTCTATCCATGCCTTGATTTCCATCAACTCCTCTCTCGTTGCTTGGATCATATATTTAGGAGAATCACATCACATGGATGCCACAAAAAAAGTATATTCTTCATTGGATGCATGCAAAGGTTATCTTATTCTGATGGGGGACAACTCTCCAGTCGAGGTCACTAACAAAGGAAGGATTGAACTCACCAACGAAATCTTTGAGAATGTGTTGCACATTCCCAAACTTTCCATCAATCTTCTCTCCATGTATCAGATGAAGAGTTTAGACATCGAAAAGAAATTCATATTCACACCTAATGCAGTGGACATCTATGACATGCAAAGGAATTCTAGGGTTTCTATCCGTGAGGTAAATCATCAATCTAGATTGTATACATTTTCTAAATTTATTGAACCAGATTTTGCTTTATTGCTTACCCATGCTGATGAAAGAAGTAGGATATGGAATGAAAGGTTTGGGCATTTGAATTTCAGATACATGCAACATATTAGCAAGAAAATATTGGTTAATGTTCTACGATACATCCATTTCTCCAAAGGAATCTGTGAGGGATGTGTTGTTGGAAAACAACCTCAAG
This sequence comes from Picea sitchensis, assembly GCA_010110895.2. NCBI lineage: Eukaryota > Viridiplantae > Streptophyta > Pinopsida > Pinales > Pinaceae > Picea > Picea sitchensis. The sequence goes on along the minus strand of SNQJ01S0040698.1, from coordinate 49,232 downwards.
GGAAATTTGATAAAGGAAATACTCAGAGAGCTTCCTCTCCTTTAGATTCGATCCATAGTGACCTCATCGACCCTTTTCTACATCCATCAATCAACAAAGAAAGGTTTGTTCTTATTTTTGTTGATGATTTCTCATGTTTCACATGGATTTACTTTCTTAGGAAAAAATCAGAGGTATTTCAACACCTCAAAGATTTCAAATCCCTGGTTGAGACATAGTCAGGAAAGAAAATCAAAGTCCTGTGAACTGAGAACAGGGGAGAGTGTGTAAATCATGAGATCCAAAATCTTTTTCATGAGGAAGGGATTCATTTCCAGCACACAGTTCCCTATACTCCGCATCAAAAAAAAATTGTTGAGAGGAAAAGCAGATCTCTAAAAGAGATGGCATCTTGCATGCTACATGCAAAGTCACTACCATAAATACTATGGTCCAAAGAATTTAATTGTGCAACCTACATCCAAAACATATCTCCCCATATATCTTTCAAGGATAATACCCCTTACAAGGCTTGCAGTAGCCTCAAATCGGAAGTGACCCACTTTCGTATTTTTGGTTCACGTGCATGGGCCTAGATTCTCTCTAAAAAGAGGAAGGAACTTGATCCACAAAGAACTGAGTGTATCTTTGTTGGATATTCCTACAGTGTGAATGGATACATACTTATTGATATTTCCTTAGATCAACTCATCATTGAGAGAAGTGTCCAAGTTGAGGAAAGTGTCTTGCATGTACCTCAGCAACCGCATGCAGGCATGTTCATTCTTCCACCTGTCCGTGGTGATGAGCATGCTGATACAAAATATTCTTCAAATGAGAGTTCTGATTCAAAGGATTTAGATGATCCAGATACAGAGTTATTGCATTTAAATAAATATTTAGTGCATCCAGATGCAGATGCAGAGCCACAATAGAGGCCCAAGTGGGCCCAGACTACTCTTCAAGATGCAGGGGATCTTGTTGGTGATCCAAATGATACTAGGAGGACTCGATCTTATTTATAGGAGCCTCCTATTTCACTAACTTCCACTGAACCATTTCCATCCAGGCATATTTTCTTGGTTCAATATTTAGATCCACAGTATTATGGCGAGGCTGCTAGAAATCCCTTTTGGGAATTCTACATGTAAGAAGAGTATAACTCCCTTATTTAAAACTAGGCTTTGGATATGGTTCCCCTTCCTTTTGGAAGGAAACATTTTAGGTGCAGATGGGCCTATAGGACCAAGAGCGTAGCAGATGGATAGATTAGCAGATACAAAGGAAGGATTGTTGCCAAAGGATTTTAGTAGGTGCATGGAATTGACTATGATGAGATCTTTGCTTTAGTAGCGAAGATGGATTCCATACGTTTGGAACTTTCGATTGCAGCAGCCAAGGGATGGGAAGTCCATCAGATGGGTGTGAAGAATGCATTTCTTCATGGTGATCTCTTTGAGGAGATCTATATGGATCATCCCCAGGGATTTATGTAAGATTTCTCTTTGGTCTATCGACTAAGGAAATATATTTATGGCCTCAGGTAGGCTCTGAGGGAATGGTATTCCAATATGGATTCCTACCTATTGTCATAGAACTTTGTACATTGTATATCAGAACCAAATGTCTACATGCTCAGGATGACTGATTCAGTTCTACTCTTATTTCTGTATGTTGATGATTTTTTGATCACTGGTTTCTCGACTTCAACAATTTCTACAGTCAAGAGGATTCTACATGAAAGGTTTTTGATGACGGACATGGGTTTTCTACACTTCTTCCTTGTACTCGAGATCGGTTAGGATGCATCATGCATCAAACTGTCTCAGGCCAAGTATGTTATATATCTTCTTGAGATGTTTCACATGACAAACTGTAAGTTTGCTCCGACTCCTTTCCTATCACGATTAAAACTTGAGGATGGCAGGGAAACTCCACTGGTTGACAGGAAACTGTACATACAGTTAGTGGGGACCTTTTTGTATCTCACACACTCCAGAACATACCTCTCCTATGCAATTGGCATAGTTTCCAGATTCATGTAGGAGCTGCATGAGCTACATTGGAAGGATGCAAAGTGTATCCTTTGATACGTACATGGAACCATTACCTTTGGGATTCATTATGTAACAATTTCTACATTATATCTCATCTAGTTCATTGATTCTGACTAGGATGGTGATAGCACTGATCGAAAGTTCACATCTGGTTACTTACTCAGTCTTGGTTCCATGCCTATCTATTGGTCGAGCAAGAAGCAAGTTTCCATTTCTCTTTCTTTAGCTGAGGTAGAGTAAAAAGGGGTAGTTAACATAACCATTCAGCCTATGTGGCTACAAAAGTTTCTCACTGGGTTGAGCATTCATTTTCATCGGCCAATCGTCATCTGGTGTGACAACCAGAGCACTCTGAAGTTCTGTAGAGATCTAGTTTAGAGGCAGTGAAAGAAGCACATCGAGATCGACATGCACTACATACGGGAATTAGTACATGAGGGGATCATTGACCTACATTTCTTTCCTTCAGCAAAACAGAAGACAAACATTTTCACCAAGAACTTCACTGAGTAGAAGTTCCATTATCTACGAAGTCATCTTGGAGTGAAGGACACAGTTTCCTAGAAACTGTAGTTCTTCTTTTTTTACATACATTGTACCTTGAGGGGTTCCCATGAGGTGTTCCCTCTTTCCTCACTTTATTTTAGTGTTTCTTTTGTATTTGGGTACCTAACATGGCCTCGTTGTCGGGACCCATTCTTTATTTTCACCATAGTGATGTTTAGGGGGGGTGTTGGAGTGACTTCACATGCGCCCAGGATTTATTTTTCCTGGGGTTTTTCCTATGTTTATTATTCTTTATCCATTCTCCTAAAGTTCAGGGAGAATATTCCTCTAGGAGAATATTCTCTTCAATTTTCACTTCAGTTTGACTAGTTGAGTGGAGTCTAGATGTTGCATTGGTTTTGTCACCATGCAACATTGGGATCATCACCAACTAATGTGCATTAGCCTTGGTATCATCACTAGACTAGCGCATTGTCCATGATTCCCTGATATCCTCCTCACTTCACTCTGTTTCAATTTGTTAACTAAAGATTGGTAGACTAGTTAACTAAGCCAGGTGGCAGTTCACTCCTGTAACTTCCCGAGAGACTAGACTAGGTTGTAGTTCACTCCCATAACTATTGGTGTGTGTCCATATCACTCTATACCACCACTATGGCGCATTGGTTTATTTATACAAAGTATATCATGTGTAAATGATTCATTATTAATTATGGTTAATGAGAATTCTTACATTATTTCTCTCTTTCTTCTTCTTTCTCAATTTCTCTCTACAAATGTGTGTGGTATTTTCTAGCTAGATCTATTATGTGTATGTTCAACACATTTACACCATTTATAAAAAGGGAAATCTGGGAGGACAGGTTGTAAGGGAATGGCAGAAAGGTGTTCTTTCCCAACGAATTTTTGACACTTATCACAAGATCTTTCGAATTTATAAGAATTGCAAAACATCATAGGCCAATAATAACCATTTATTATTATTTTAAAAACAGTAGCCTTAGCAGAAAGATGGCCACCGATGTGAATGAAATAAACTGATTATCCATGAATTTCGTGTAACGATTTATGTGCTTCTTCATCATTTACACATCTAAGTAAAAAACCATCAACAAACCTCCTAAATAAAAAGTCTCCTAAAATGATATACTTGGAAGCTTATAGGTGGAGTCTCCTTCTCTGGTGAGGATCCACCTCATCTGAAAAATTTTGATACTGCAAATAATATGCCATATTTTTATACCAAGGATGTTCTGATATAACAATATTTTGATTCTCAATATAAGATAAAGCTAAAAGAGGATTATCTTGATCGTCAAGTTATTCACTTGGTTCAAGATGTTGAGCTAAGTGAAGAGCTAGGTCTCGTACCTTGATTGTATTTGAAGTCGTGATCGTCAAATCATGCTCCTAAATTTTGGCAAGACAATGTGCAAGTTTTCCTGAAAGATAAGTTTGTAAAATCGGAAACTTGACAATAGGCAAAGGGAATTTTACCTGTGAATGTTTGCCCAAAATAAAATGGTGAAATTTTTGTATAGCCTTGACAAGAGAAAAAACATGTTTCTCAATATAAGAGTATTTGATTTCAACATATGATAAACTCTGGCTCATGTAAGATAAAAAAAATTCATTTTTTTGGTCATCAATTTGTAAGAGGATAGAAAAAATTGGTTCCTCAGTGGCATTGGTATATATGATAAAATATTTCTCAAAATCTAGTTTCGCTAGAACTTATGCGAAACTGATTTCTTTCTTAATACTAAGGAAAGAATTTTCGACGTCGCCAATCCAAGAAAAATAATGATATTGCTTCAGAAGATTATGAATTGGTTTAACCATGACAACAAAATTAGGAACAAACCTACAAACAAAATTAATAATGCCCATGAAAGCTTGAAATTGTTTTTTGGAGGTGGGGGCATGAAGGTTTAGAATCGCGCCAATCCTTTCAGGATCAATGCTTATTCCTAAATCAGAAATGATATGACCGAGGAGGTTTCCCTTTGTGATGTTGAAAATAGATTTGGAAGGATTTAAAGAAATGCCAAATTTTCTGCATCGCATGAGAACTTTTCTAAGATGACCAAAATGATCTAATTGATTCTTATAATAGACAGTCAAATCATCAAGATAAACTTGGATAATTTTACCGATGAGATCATCTAAATCTATCTGCATAGCTCTTTGAAAAGTGGCAGCTGCATTAGCTAAGAAAAAAAGCATGTGTTTATAAGGAAATGTTCCCCAGCATGTAGTAAAGGTGGTTTTATACCTATCATTCCTTTTTACGTAGAAATGGTACTCGGTACCAATGAATTGTATAAACATAGAGGAAAAGGTCCCAGCAACAAGAGTGCACAGTCCCCAACTGTTACTCCCAAAAATTCAACACCTCAGATAATTTATCTAGCGGTCCACCCATATACGAAGGTAACCATTAGTAGTTCATGTGGAGGNGCTCCCATAAACTCCCTATGAGGAAGAAGAGGAAGAATATAGTACAGGAGGAGGAAGAGCATCGTGTCGGAAGTGACATCAATATATTATACCTCGAGGATATGGAGCTAGAATTTAACAATGAGAAGATGTTCCCTAACATCGACCCGCTAGGAGGAACGACTCACCAAAATAAATTTTTGGAAATTGTTGAAAATGAGATTTTTGATGAAGAAGAATCATTTGTATTTCAAAGTGTTGTCTTTGAAAATGAATCTAAAAATTTAATTATTGAGATGAATGATGCAAAGAATAAAAAGGGGAAATCTCGTTAAGATATTAACCTAAAGAATATGCGGCCTTCCCAGGTATCCAAAATCAATAGATCCACTAGTGATGCATTGGATGATTCCATTGGCAGTCTCGAAGCTAAAAATGCAAGGCTAAAGGAAAGGATTAAGGAAATAGAAGAGACTTTGATGTCTCTTCCATTCTTTCCATCCCTCTCAAAATTGTCGGACCTGCCATGCCCGTAGCCAAAATAAAAGGATCCTCAAGCTTGCTTACATCAACCAGAATCTATGTGGAGAATAATATTAAGAAAAGAATGGAACTAATTACAGAATATTGGGAAATGTCAAAGAACATTGTTTCTTTTGGTTCGAGGGTGCACGCATTCCTTGAATATCTATAGGTTGACCTAAAAGAAGAAGAAGGTTTCTACATTCATACCCTAGTTCCATTTGGTATTAAAGTCACTAACATGATGGAGCTAAAGAGAAGAGAGGAAGACCTTCCCTCTCCAAGTCGAATCAAGCATCTGAATTCCTACTAGAAAGAGAAAATAAATAACTTTAACAAAATCATCCAAGCGTGCAGTGAAGACATAACAAGAAGAGAAGAGATATTTAAAAGGCTCGCGGAGGTGGACCTATCCAGAAGAACTAACGAAGTCTAAGATCCCAAGATGGTGCTCAACTCATTGTTCATCAAAAAACAATAGTTCGATGAGTAGGTTGATATTTTTAAGGGATTGTCAATTGAAAAATTCTATGGCATAACTATGTATGACGAGAATGCCATAGATAAATGTGTAATAGACTACTCCGTAAAAAATCAAGATATTGAAGAAGTACTACATGACATTTCCATTGATCTTCGAGACTTCGAGGGTGAGATGTTCATCATTAAAATCTAACATGAAATCAATGTGGCACCTATGAAAGGTTACATCGAGGAGTGGTTTGAGAAGGCTATCGAAAAGCTGACAAATGAAGGAAAAGAAGCAGTTGAGATGGTTCCTGTAACCGTCGATGAAGGAAATAAAAGGACATCAGCAAGCAAGTGATAACAGAGAGATACCATCAAAGTCTCGTTGCATTCCATCGCCCACCTTCTTCATTCTACAAACTTCATTCTTATATATATATTATGCATGGTCTGCGGGAGCCCCAATCCCAGTCTTTATGACAAATTCATTTAAATTTCAGAGAATATGTAATAAGCTATATATTTTTTAGAAATTTCAAGAGAGTTATTTTGGGAACAATCTCGACTGTACTTTGTAACCCGGTTTTCTAAATATAAAGTATTTGAGGTTGATCTATCATTATCTTTATTTGATCTTCCCATGTATCACTCTGTCAAAGTTCTCTTATGCATGCAGATCATTTTCTTTTATTTTTATGTGATTAGAAATCTTTATCCCAACTATGATGGATGTGAGGAAATTTTTCTTATTTACTTTAAATGTGTGAATGTGTGTGTGTGGTTCCTTGTCCATTCTCAATAACTTTATGTAAAAGAAAATAAAATAAAAATTCCTTTTTTGCATATTTACTTTTTTTTTTATTACCACGATGAACTTCTGTAAAAGTCCCACATTCTGAGGATCTAGAGTTCGACGAAAATCATAAATGAGGAGTACCACCTCTATAAAAATGCAAGGGGATTTGTATCCTCGTGAGGTTGTCATTTTTGTCCTGACGGATTCAAGCATCAACATTTTTTGCGACCATACTCGGGACATGAACTAAAAATTCAAAACCTGGTGCAGCGTTTGTGAAAGAATATATGACTTTACCCCAGGGTAATCACCCCCATTTGGAAATTGGATTGAATAATCAATGAAGAATTTTACACCATTTGTACAATTTGGTAATAAAAAAATCCCAGACTTGAGAAGATTTAGAATGGTCCTCTCAGATCTTAGTCCAAGAAGAAGAAAGAGAAATCCTCTGAAGACAGAGGAGAGAAGAACGACAAGATCAATGAAATCAAAGGCTAGCTAGAGTAGAATGAGAACAAGGTCGAGATTGACGTTGGATGAATATAAGGGACCAATTACCAAAAGTAAAAGTAATAAACTCTCTATTCTTAGCAGTGAAAAGTCTATCCCTAAAGTCTCCTCAGACATGACAGTGAGAGACGAACATCCTCGAGACGAGAATCATGAGGAGAGACAAGGAGGTGTAAGAGATGCTGCAAGAAATCAAGGAATCCCAGGGTCTGGAAATAGAAGGAGGGTAAGAGATTCCCCTTTTAATCTTGTATGTGAGAAACATGCTCCCTATTCTCCGTAATGGCACCTTAAAAGAATTTTCTGGAGACAGAGAAATTAACGCAAAGATGCATCTACACTTATTTCTTGAAGTTCGTGACTTTCACCGAGTTGAATATGACAAAGTCATGGTAAGGTTGTTTCTGCAAGCCTTATCAAAAATATCTTATGGATGGTATACAACCTTTCCTAGTGGATCCATTCTCTCATTTAACGACCTCGAAGCTATGTTCCTGACTATGTTTTCCCCTCCAATTTCTTACTATACCCTCCTCACCAAAAGGATAAGAGATTTTAATCTCAGTTTCAATAAGACCTTGAGTATAATTCTCGAAGATAAAATACCAAATGACCCGATCATTCTCGGTTGTTATAAGAATGCAATGCCCCCGAATGTAAAATATGCCATCAAAACATCCGAAATGGATACTTTGGAGGAGGCAACAATGAAAGCCACTGAGATGGAAGAAATTATGATTGAAACGGGTGTCGATCCCAACATTATACTAGGAAGAGTACAAAGGAAGATGGGGGGATTAAACATTGATAATCAAGGAGCTTCTAGTTCAAGAAAGAAAAAATAATTCAAACCTCGAGCGACCCAAAATCAAATGTTGGGAGGAGGATTTTTCAAGGGGACCATACCTAACATAAAGGTTGACCTTGTGGCGGTGTAGGAAACTAAGCAAATAATTGAAATTGCACAAATGAATAGAACCATCAAACAAATGCAAAACGAGATAACCATATTGAGAAGCAGAGATAATTACTTGCCAAACCCAAGAATTCCAATCCCTGAGAAAAGGAGGAATCCTCCCCCCCAAAAACATAGTGAGGTTTGAGAATACCAATAACCCACAAATACCAAGGGTTCCTAGACATCTTACTCCAAACACGGTTGTTTTGGATGATGTGTATGACGAGTAATTAATTGAGCAAGAAATTTATTACTTACCTGATGAAATTTCTTAAACTATGCATATGGACGAATGCGAGATGCCCGTGTATATATTTGGAGAGGGTGACGACGATCCTAACTCACAAGAAAACATCACCCAAGCAAGAGGGTGACAACGATCCTAACTCACAAGAAAACATCACCCAGGCAAGAGGGTTTGTAAATAGACCAAAGAATAAAGGCGACTCTGACAAGGAAAAAGAAAAAACAAATTAAAAAGTGTCAAATGAGAAAGTGACGGATGGAAATGAAACCAAAAGGCAACACCTGGCATCAACCTCCACTCAAATGACATATAATGTCATGGAGGACCTAAGTAAATTGAGGATAAATTTTCCCTTTACGGAAGTGGTGAAGATTCCCCAACAAAGACATAATATTTTGAAGTTATTGGATGATCCATCTGAAAGAGTTGAAGTTGTCGTTACCAGTCCAAAACAAAGCCAGAGCCCAACAACTGCCATGCTGAGAGGTAAAATTCCGCCCTTCCACATTTCAATTGAAAATCACGATGTTGCATTACATAATTTTTTAGTTGACACTGGCGCGAAAAATAATATAATGTCGCTTGCGGTCATGGAGGCATTGGGCATGGGTTTCACTAAGTATTATGAAATCGGTGAGAGCATATATGCAATCGATTCTAGAAAAGTGCCAGCTTATGGAGAAATCAAGGACTTTTATGCTTGGATTACAATAGCTCCCCATATCATTATAGTTTTCAATATTATTGTGGTAAGCATTCCCCTAGCATATGGAGTTGTACTGGAAAGAGATTGGACATCCATGATCGGTGGATAGATAATGAATGATAGAAGTTGTATGAAGCTACCAGGAAAAGAGGGAGTGATGATTAAAGTACCCTGTGAACCTAGAAAAACCTTCTCTTTCAAGAATAAGGACAATGAATTGATGGAGGATTACATAGATGTCAGGATTGGAAAATATGATATCTTATACATGGATCATAACAAAGGCCTAGAGAAATTTCAAGGTGTGTGGAACCAATATTGTTTGTTTGAAGGATACTGGAGGATGTCATTCGATAGAGCATGTTCTAAATCTGGGAATGGAGTTGGAATTGTTCTTTTGAGTCAAAATAAGACGATGCATCCCCATGTTGTAAGAATGGCGTTTTCATGCACAAATAACGAGGAAGAATATGAATCTTTGATCCAGGGGATGATCCTTGCAAAGGAAATGAGAATAGAACATCTCGTTGTGACTAGAGATTCAAAGTTGGTCATCAATTAGGTTACCCAGAGGTATAAAATCAAAAAGGAAAGACTTAAGTTGTATTTCAAAAGAGTTAATGAACTGATGCAATCTTTCAGTTCCTTTAACATTGCTTTCATTCCAAGGGACAAGAATCACAAGGCTGATTCACTAGCCTTGGTTGCCTCATTATAGAATCCAGATGACGTCCAAAGCAAAATGTCTTTCCAGGTAGAAAGAGATTTTCAACCATCTGTGTCTGATAACATTGAGTACTTGCAAGTATTTGAGAACGATGAACAACTGGAAATGTTTTTGTTAAATGATGATGAAGAAGAAGAAAATATCTCATCTGACGTCCCAAAATATTGTATACAAGATGAATCTTTGTTTACGAAAGAAGATCATTCCAACAATCTCCTTGAAGAATTTTTAGTTTGAAAAGTACAAGAAACGAGAAAAGTCAATATTGGAACGGACAAGTCCCCAAAATATGTCAACATGGGAGTTGATTGCACCATTGAATAGGTTGACCAATGTAACATCCTCGACCACCCATGCTGAGGCATGATACATGAGAGAACACTTTCAATCTCTCTATGGAACATACTGTAACATACCCAGCATCCAACTGAGATATGCCACATAAAATTTTCTAACTGCGTGCAATTAAAACATATACACACAAAACCCTTGCAGAACTTTATATATAAAATGTAAACAAACAATACATTAGGTAAAATCACGAATTCATACTAAAATAACAGTAAACATAGACATGCAACATATACAGGAAATACCCATAGACATACAAACAATTATAACCACACATAGGATAAACCCATAAAAATAAACACGTAAATAATAATGCAACATGTAAATTTATCACACAATTGACACTCATCTTCGTAAGAATATCACCAAATGCATGCAAACCTTCCACAAACCTCCCAACATTATACCACACTTCTCATCACTCTCATTAGTGGGTCACCCCCAAGCTGGGACTAAAATCCACCCGGGTAAAGGGATTCCTAACCAAGCTAATGGCTCATAAACAATAGGAAATACTATGTCCCAGGTTCCAGCTCAAACTAACAACCTACAATCTCTCATTCCCCACATGCCTATCCCACCCAAGGAAGTGTGCCCCTTCTCTTCTCAAATTTCCTTCGGCTGCTCCACTTCCTTTCCGGGCTTCAACAACAGGCCGAACAGGAAGTCTCAGATCCTTATAGATATAGTTTATTACCTTTAGGAAATCAATTCACAACAATTATCTCACCCATAGAGAAATTGATCACGGGCCTAACAACTCACCTCTTCAATATCCCATGGGACTGAAAACTCGCTTCTTCAGTCCAGCAATCAAGCTAACCAACTACAGAACAGGTATGGTTATGGATACAAGTTCAAGTACCATGATAGGAAGGTATGCAGGATAGATCAATAGGTGTGTGAATGATGATGGAATAATGGTTGAATCACCGAATGATGGAAGGAATGGATGAATTACCCCCAAAATTAACTAAGTCCAAACAATATGTATGTATGTCCCCAACTTGACACTTGTCATGTTGGGAGCTACTTTGGCCCACTTGTCCCCATCCTTAGAACTTAGGATAAAATAATTATCCATACTTTATACTTTAATAAATATTAATATAACATTCCTTTTTAGCTTAATCTCCCTAGCTTAACCCCTTTTCCTTAACTTTTATCCCCCCCCTTTCCCTAACTAGTGGAGTTTAGTCCATTGTACTCTTTTATCATGGTCGGTCTGTGCAGAACGATGTATTTTATATTAATGATGAGACATATACAAAAACAGGTGCATTGTCCTTTAACATCTAAGCTCTCCACCCTAATTATCACAAAACAAGCTCACCAACCTATAAAACATAGCATATACACAAAGGCTCGTTGGCCTCAATATCGCACACACTTAAGATGTTGTGCACAGTATCCTAGAATGTGCACACTTCATCATTTTACTGCACAGTACATGCGTGAACTATGCCATGAAAGGTGCATACAAAAATGATATCAAACAGCTCACCAGCTTAAGTACATTTTCATTTAAATTTACAATTGGGTTTGGCCTAGGGATATTACAACCAATATGTTGCCTTATTCAAATAATATATTGATGTGTTCTCTTGGATCTATATTGATTTGAAATCCTACAATAAAAATATATTCCAACGTATCATTCCTTTAAGGGAAGAAGCAAAACCAGTGTAACAAAAAATAAGGATCATGAATCCCAAGATGAAACCTCTGGTAAAAATCGAATTGGAGAAGTTGAAGAAGGTAGGGATAATGTATCCCATCATACATTCAAACTGAATTTCAAATTCAGTGATTGTAAGGAAAAATACTAGGTAAATCCGGATGTGCGTTGACTTCAGAGACCTTAACAAAGAAAGCATAAAAGATAATTTTCCTTTTCCTAACATGGATTTTCTTCTATAGCAAGTTACTATATCGGATTGCATGTCCATGTTGGATGGTTTCTCTAGATATAACCAGGTCTTGGTGGCTGAGGAAGATAGGGAAAAGACAACATTTATCACACCATGGGAGACGTATGCATATGCTAGACTACCCTTTGGTTTGAAGAATACTGGAGCCACATTCCAAAGGGCCATGGATCATATCCATCATTTGAGAAAGGTTTTTGAAAGATGCAGATTATATGGTGTTTCCCTAAATCCAAAGAAATGCTTGTTCGTTGTGACTCAAGGTAAATTGTTGGGCCACATCATATGCAAAGAAGGGATTTACATAGATATGGAAAGAGTCAAAGCAATAAACGAGATCAACCCCCTGACATCCAATAAGGCAGTCCAGTCATTCTTCAAGAAAATCAATTTTGTGTGAATATTTATTCATGATTACGCAAGCATCGTAAAACCGATCAATTTGTTGTTGAAAAAGGAGCAGAGCTTCGAATGGACAACAGATAATCAAGAGGAATTCAAAAATATCAAAGGATAAATCACCACTGCTCATGTCCTCATCAGTCCAGACTTCCAAAGAGACTTCATTATCTATTCATTTTCTACGGAGATATTTTTTTCATCCATTCTCACTCAGAACAATAGCAATGGAGAATAACTTCCAATCATTTTTATGAGAAAAACCCTACACGAATACGAGTCGAGGTATTCAGAACTGAAGAAGCAATCCTTGGCTCTTGTAAAAGAAATAGCACACTTTCAGATGTATATATTAAACTCCCATATTATAGCTTATGTTCCCTCATCACCAGTGAAGATGATTCTAAATCAATAATTGAGAGAAGGATAATGGGATAACTGGTTGGAAAAGATACAAGAATATGATATCAAGATTAAACCTTTAAAGGAAATCAAAGGACAAGGTTTATGTAAGATCATCATGAATGGGGATTCGGTCAATGGGATGATTTCAATCTTAGTTGGAGAACCATTAGTTTATTTAGAATGGTACAAAGATATTATATTCTACTTAAGGTCAGGGAAATTTCCTGTCACCATGAATCCCAAGGAGCGAAGGACATTGAAGATGAAGTTAAATCAATATTTGTTTATTGTTGACATATTGTTCAGAAGAAATTTTTATGGTATACAACTAAGATGCATCGATGAAAATCAAGCCCAAGAACTAATAAGAGAATTCCATGAGGGAATATGTGGTGGACACTTTGCACCTACTGCAAAAATGAAGAAATTTGTGATGCCTTTGCATCCCATTGTGGTAGAAAAACCATTTTCCCAATGGAGACTTGATTTTGTTGGGATGATTAATCCAAATTTTAGCAAGGGGAATATGTACATTCTAACAGCTACTGATTATTTCATGAAATGGCCGGAAGAGGTGGCACTAAAGAAGGTTGTTGTTGAAGAACTGATTAAATTCCTCAAAGACAACATTATGTCGATATTTGGTGTCCCTGATAAATTTATCACAGAAATAGGTTCGATCTTTTCTTCGGGTCAAAGTTTAGGAAGTTTTGTGGACAATATGGAATCATCATTGGTCAATCATCAAATTATTATCCACAAGTTAATGGACTTGTTGAATCCACAAACAAAAAACTTGTGCAGATACTAAAGAAAACCATTGATAGCAACCAAAGGAATTGGCATATGAAGTTGATAGATGCACTATGGGAGAGTAGAATGACCCCTAAGGATAGCATAGGGATGTGTCCATATCTATTGGTTTATGGGAAAGAGGTGAAAATGACGATTAATATCAATCTCAACACATTAATATCCGTGGTTAATACCAATGATACATAAGACAATTCACCCATCCAGAGGATAATCAACCAGTTGATGAAGTTGGAAAAGGAATGAAGAAAATCCCTGGATGGAGCTTCTCAGAGGCAACAGAGCGTCAAAATATATTTTGATCAGAGCACAACTGTGAAGAACTTCTATAAGGGAGAGTTGGTGTTACTTTGGAACAAGTCCAAGGAGAAGTCGCCCATGCATACAAAGTTCAAAGTACTCTGGATTAGACCATATGTCGTCGAGAAGATATTGGGTTTTAACTCCTATATGCTCCAAGACATGAAGGGAAAAACATTAATGCTTCCTGTCAACTGGAAACATTTGAAAGGTTTCTTCTCCTAATACTTTTTCATTCTCATTGTATATAATTTTATTTTTGTTCATTTTGTATATTCTTACTCTGACTCCATAGCCCAATGGGAGGAAGCACCTAGTCACAAGAGATTTTGGATTCTTGACAACCCATAGGGAGTTATCATCCAATAGTTGGAGCCTTTTGTTGATATTAATTCCCTCTTTCGAAATTTACCTCCCTTTTCTTTTTTCCCAACTTATTTTCTCCCTTTCTTTTCCCTCTTCTACACTTACCTATTTTCCCATTTTATTTTTTCCCTTCTATTCTTCCTTTCTAGTTATATACTTAGTCATTTTTTTAGAATGACGGGTTCTCGTATTGATGGACATGCAGATCCTCATCTCCATCCACACCCTAACATCATTATTTAGATCAACCACCTCACTATCCTATACTTAACTGATTTTGCAATTGCGGGTTCCCAGGTTGGCAGGGTCGAACTCTCACATCCCATGTTCTGTGATACACATTTTGCATCCAAAAGTTCCACGATATACACTTTGACCCCCAGACTCCACGAAATTCCAAGTCTCATTCCTCCTATGATGATTCCTTCTGACCGCATCACAACACTTAGCTTATTTTCAACCTTATGTAGTCGCGGGTTCATGGGTTCCTGGGTTTGCGAGTTCATAAAAATATCGAATCCTATTTCATTCTCATCCATCCTCACGATCTTCATGCTTTTCCCAATACACATTTAGTATGTTTTAAATGCTAATAACTCATTATGTAAGTCCTCTAAAGATTTTCATTAATAGGTGAAGGGCTCTAGGAACTTCCTCATTAAACCACATTAAATCATAATTTGAGGAAGATTATATTATATCTCTCAAGCGCTCATTTCTAAGATTATCTGAATCAAAAGAATGCTCCCATCAACTTATGGAAACAACATCTCGAAAATAGTTCTGTGGAGATACCTTGAACATCTTTGGATGGGAATATTAGAATATTTAGTGTTCTAGAGCATGCTCTTATTATTCATCCCCTTATGCTCAGAAGGAAGTAATTTGGACCTCCAAAATTGCACGTGCAGGTTATGTCCCAAAAGATTTTGACTACAAGGAATTGGTTTCCTAGTGCACCGAGAAAATAGATACCAAGCCAACGGATAATTCCACTCCAGGACCATTCTCTCGTCTTCCTTTCGCCTCAAGTATTTTGTAATATGATGAGACTCCTAGAGCCAATGCTCACCTTCAAAGGTGAATATTGCAAAGTCATTTTGAAGAAACACGACAATGGCCTGGATCTCTTACCTAAATTCTTGGATAAATCTACATCCATCCCTGAAGATATCACCATATTGCAGGTCAGCTCATTCAAAAACTCATTTTCAGGAAATCTCCTGGTTATTTACCAGAGTTATGGGCCAAGAAAATACTTCTAGCATTTCCCGTATGATTCTTTACATCTTATATTTCACTGTCAAGGAGCAGGCAATTTTTTATTGGGGGAAGTTGATTTCCATTCAAATCTCTTCCCAATTGTTTCAATATAAAAGGGATAAGAAATTATTTGTGTCTTCTTATTTGGTTTTCACAATAGTGCATTGTTGTCGATTTCCTCAATTGTCTATATGCAAGAGTGTGAATTGCGAATTTGACCCCGTGACCTTTTGGTACCAAGCTTTACGGAGGCATAAGACCTCACTGCATTTTTATGAAGTTTTTAACAACTTTGTTTCAATCCTTAAATAATTTTTGTTCGAAAAATATGCCCCAAGGATATCCTCTCAAGCCAGTAAATTCCTAGATAGAAAGGGGACTCTGGAGAAAATGGAAAAATACATTGTCATCATGATTTTCGACTCTAAGGAAAATCCTACCTTTCTTCCATGCAACATATCTGATAGAATGTTTGTCACAGAATTCAAAAGGAAATATAACTTTTGGTTGCACTTTTTTCATGAAAAACGAAAAAATAAATTTATACCTTTTCCTTGGAAAGTTGGGGATTTTGTCTTCAGAAATAGGAACAAAATTGATGAATTCGCTAACCACTTCCACAACTTGAATCTCAAGTAAACTTAAAATATCAAAGGGTTTGACCCAAATGGAATCTTTGTGGAACATATGTTGACAGTGGGTTTTAGCAGTTGTTTTATTCATACCATTCTAGGAGCAAAAGAAGATAATAACCTGGGTAATCCTACCCACAGTTTTGGTGACATACAAATGCTACTCAGTACCAATGAATTGTAGAAACAAAGAGAAAAAGGTCCAAGCCACAAGAGTGCACAGTCCCCAACTGTTACTCCCAAAATTTCAACACCTCATAGGAGTGCTCCATTGGTTCACCCATATAAGAAGGTAACCAATAGTAGTTCAGGGAAAGGAGGTGATAAGAACCCCCCTCCAGGAAAAATCGAAAGCTCCCATAAACTCCCTATGAGGAAGAAGAGGAAGAATAGCGTACAGGATGAGGAAGAGAATCTTGTCAGAAGTAAAATCAATATATTTTCCCTCGAGGATATGGATATAGAAGTTGACATTGAGAAAATGTTCCCTAACATTGACCATCCAGGAGGCACTACACACCAAAATTAGTCCTTCGAAATTGTTGAAAATGACATTTTTGACAAAGAATAATCACTTGTATTTTAGAGTGTTGTCTTTGACAGTGAATCTAAAAAATCAATTATTGAGAGGAATGATGCGAAGAATAAAAAGGGGAAATATCATTTAGAGATCAACCTAAATAATATGAGACCTTCCCATGTATCCATAATCCATAGAGACATCGGTGATGCATTGGATGATTCCATTGGCAGTCTGGATGATTTCATTGGCATTATCGAAGCTGAAAATGCAAGGCTAAAGGAAAGGATTAAGTAACTAGAAGAGACTTTGATGGCTATTCCATTTATTTCCATCCCTCTAGAAATTGCCAGACCCGCCATGCCCGAAGCCAAAATAAAAGGATCCTAAAGCTTGCTGATATCAGCCAGAAGCTATATGGAGAATAATATTAAGAAAATTATGGCACTAATTACAAAATCTTGGGAAATGTCAAAGAACATTTCTACTTTTGGTTTAAGGGAACACGCCTTCTATGAATATCTGTAGGCTGGCCTAAAAAATGAAAAAGGTTTCTACCTTGATGTCATGGTGTTATTTGTTATTAAAGTCACTAACATGTCGGAGCTGAAGAGAGGAGAGGAAGACCTTCCCTCTCCAAGTTGGATCAAGCAGTTGAATGTCTGCTAGAAAGAGAAAATAAAGAACTTGAACAACATCGTCCAGGCGTGCAGCCAAGCCATAACAAGGAGAGAGGAGCTATTCAAAAGGCTCACGGAGGTGGACCTAGACAGAAGAACTAACAAAGTCCAAGATCCCAAGTTGATCCTCAACTCATTGTTCCTCACAAAACAATAGTTCAATGAGCAGGTTGAGATTTTTAATGGATTTCCAGTTGAAAAATTCTATGGCATAATTGTGTATGACGAGAACACCATAGATAACTGGCTAGTAGACTATTGTTGGACCTTGACCAAATTTTGGAAGATCCTTGGTCATGTTTACCTATTTTAGGACTTCGATAACCTGTTGAAGGAGGAGCGTAAGTCGAAGTGAAGATCACGGGATATCATCCCCTTTTTGGACCCTTTTTGGGATATGGGAATATGTAACGGGAAAGGGATGTCGGCCCATGGGTTTACCCATGTTTAGGCCTATTTTGTAATATATATATATATAGATTTCTAGGCCCTATAGAAAGAGTCAGAGAGTAGAGAAGTTCATCTATGTGATGTTATGATAATTGCTAGAGGCTAAGTGCTAGTACAAATTGTAAAGGCTTTGTGCATGATTGGAAGAGACTTGCAGAGCTAAGTGCAAGTGGATGTAATTGGTTGTGGAAGGATTTGTGATGTAACACAAGGACGAAGGATCTAGCGAGCTGCGCAAATCTTTTGTCCTATGTGAAGAAGGGTTCTGAGGCTCCGTGATGTAACTGATTGACTGAGATAACAAAGAAGAAGAATTGGTGGACGTAGCCCCAGGGCGGGGGTGAACCACGTAAACATTGTGTTATGTGATTTGTGCTTTGTATTGATGTGTTCACATGTTATTTTCTAAGTTCTTTGATATGTTTAGATAGATCTATTTATGATTTGTGCTTATGATATGTAAGAATATTATATCCGATCAAGATAGTCATACTTAGTGCTTGATATGCTCATTCTGATCCATTTATATATGTTAAGTGCCTAAATAATGTAGATTAGTGTGAATGTTGTGAAGCTCTATTTTATCAAGGAAGTAGATATTGATTGCATGATGAGGAAATGATGGTGCTAAGTGCTTTATTAAGTGTTATAATCACAGATCTGTGTCCCATCTAAGGTTGCAGACACCTGATTCTTGCAACCACCCCTGCATCTACCTCGGGTGAGACTTCATCTGCTTCGCAAGTGTTGATGAAAGGGTTGTTAGTTAGGGATTTGTTGGTGCATTTTTTTATCGTTGAACCCTAGGTCTACCCATGTCCCAACAAATGGTTCTGTTGTCGGGACCTAAAACTGTGATTGTTGAGAACTAAGAAAGAAGAATCTTTGTGCAGAGAATTGACCTGAAATCTTTGTGCGTAGATCTGTTCCCTAGTGCCTAGTGTTCTACTTTATCTATAAAGCTCTGTGCTAAAGAAAGAAACCCGATCTGAAGAAAAGAGATCAGATATGAAAGAAAGAAACCTGATCTGAAGAAAAGAGGTCGGATCTGAAAGAAAGAAGCCTGATCTGAAGAAAAGGAGGTCTGATCTAAAGAAAAGAAACAAGAGTTGAATGCTTGGTTCTCTAAGAAAGGTAAAAGTGAGAATTTTTTATTAAAAGAGGTAAGGTCTACAAGATTTTTTCTCTAAAAAAGGTAAAGATAGTGAAATTTTTTAGATCTGAACGCTTTGTACTCTGTAGAAGTAAGATAAGTGGATTTTTTTTTCTACAGTATGGATCTAGGTATGTTTAATAGAGTCTGTACTAGTTTGAAAACTAGTGTATTAATAGATGAAAGAAGATTTGATATGACTAGATCTGATAAGAATAGTGAAAGATATGTTATAGCTATGCATAGAAAGAATGTTTGGACTAACAAATGGATGCAGGATCCTAGAAAGAATTTGTTACAGGTTAGATACCATGATCCTAGTGTGCAGTATAGAAGAAGTTGGGGATCATTTAAAATAAAGAGAGGATTAAACTTGTGTTACAGTTGCAGAAGACTGAGACATATGGCTAAGGAATGCCCTGGTAGAATACCTAGTTGCCTCTGTTATCAAGCTCTAGACCATGAAGTATTGGATTGCCCTAGAATGATTGCTAAGCTTGAAAGAATGAATCTAAATTAAGAAAACCCTAAGGCAGATCCTGAAACTATGGTCAAACTTCATAAACAATCAGAGAAAGCATTGCTACAGATGAGAGAAACCATGAATGACCATCGACACGTCAAATTATCATAGATCTTCAAGGAGAAAGAATGCATCGAAGTAAGAATAGGAGACTTTGACATTGAATGTGTTCTAGATGAATAATCACAAGTGAATATCATGACAAAGAGAACTTGGGAAGCTATAGGGAGGTCTGCTATGACTCCCTCATTATGAGGAATAGGGTTATTTAGAGGAACGCTAGTAAACCTATGTGGAAGGCTCGTTTAGATACTTATGACTATCAATGGAACTCTGACAGAAGAAGATTTTGAGATTATTAAATTTATTTAAGACAACGCCCCGTTTACCATGTTAATAGGAAAACCTTGTATTGATAGAGATCAAGCCAGACGAAAAGAAGAAGCATAATTTTTGGAGTAGAAGAAGCAAGAGTTAAAATATTTATGACTAGAAGGATCGCACACTTGATTGAAGAACAGGAGAGCAGATTGCAGATATTTAATCATAGCAACCCAGATGTTGAAGCTAAGGGAACACTAGAGGATCCAGAGAAGATTGAAGTACCTATCCCAGATAAAGAAAAAGTATTATCCAAGAACCCTAGGGGAGAATCTCAATAGCGCACAATGATTATGTAAAAGAAGATGAGAATCAGAATGGGAAAAAAACTATCGAGACGAAGCTCACTGGAAAGAAGGCTAGAAAGTTAAGAAAGAAGAGGGATAAGACTGAAACATTATAGGAGGTTCTAGAGGAGACAACAAAGAAAGAAAAATTGCAGAATTGGATCTTTGTCGAGATATCAAAACAACAACACATGGCACTTCACCATGACGAAGTAATATAGACGTTGGGGATATTATAACTGTTTGATAGACACTCCGAATGGGAAAAAAGACATTGAAGGCTTGATTCTGGACCATTGGACAGTGCCATAACAGACCGAACAAGAGTTAATGGAGGCTCATACCTGTTGCAAGTGAACCATTGTCGTGTTTCCTATTTATCTCATCGCGCCATGCACCGAGAACACTTTTGTTAATTGATAATTTGAGCCCGCAGCCCAAGTGAATTGTATACAGTGATCATTTCCCTCTTGTTGTTTATTGTAGTGCAGTATCTGAGTTAATTATGAACCCAATATTATTAATATTGAGAGCGTATGTTCGACGAGCTCACTGTAGTTGAAGAATCAGTAACAGAAGTACTCCTTGACTTGATGACTGAAAGAGTCATGTCGGAGAGAGGATTTTCTACCGGTCTACAAGCATCATTGATGAGAGGATTGCCAGCCTCTCCGTCCACTACTCAAGCCAGACCATCATGGCCCGCAAATGAGAGGCGAACTAAGCATAAGGATGACTTAGCGAATACTAAGCTAATTCTGAGCATTCTACCCGCATATATACCACCTCTAAGTGATGCAATAAATCAAGACAGTGTGCCCAAAGACTATGAGTACACTTTGGTCATTGCATACCTCCCGAAAGGGATATGTGCAGTGCACGCAGACCAGGATAAGATCACAGCGTTGAAGTTTAGTGACTTCAACCTTGGCAATAGGAAAGTGTACAACATGCTCACCCCATATAAGTATCTAACCAGAACCAAGGGAAAGAATTCGAAGATAGTTCCCCAGCAATGGATGATGGACCTCATGCATTCCACCTTGTTGAATGTTATGAAGATCCCTCAATTCAGAAGGCACCAAGAAGTGAACGCATGCATCAAGATATTTTTGTCTTGCTACCACAAAGGATACTTGTGGTTGAACTATCGTATCATAGTGGATCTGATGTTGATCAATCAGATCACAGGGCTTAGTATGCAAGGCCTTGACCCACAGGATTTCTATCCTGAGAAAGCCATGGATCACGCTCTTGCACAAAATATTAAAGACACCTACAGAGATGTCGAGAAGGGGATGTGAGGCTACAAGGTCGCTTCTATCCAGAGAGGTGCAGTGAACCTATCCTATCAATTGATCGTAGGAAATTTAGTTCGCAATAACCAACCCACCCAAGTGACTGGATTTGTAGTTAACCTCACAGGGAAGTG
Source organism: Picea sitchensis (assembly GCA_010110895.2). NCBI lineage: Eukaryota > Viridiplantae > Streptophyta > Pinopsida > Pinales > Pinaceae > Picea > Picea sitchensis. The sequence continues at coordinate 27,430 of SNQJ01S0040698.1, read as the reverse complement.
TGTGGAGGGCCTACAAATGAATTGGGCGAAGTACCTCATGAACCAGCTGGAACTGGACTGCAGATAAGCGCAGGATCAAGGATATGAGTTCCACTTCAGTTGGCTTCTCATCCTAGTCACCTTCATTGCATGGGAGATGCCGGAAGGTGAAACCTTCCCAGACACCGAACCCTTTGAACCTCTGGTCATAAAGTTCAATACACTGTGATACTCCAGTGACATGAACAAGCAATGGAATTCAAATGTCATGTTCAACACTTATTACAACTAGTTGAAGGTAGCTATATAGTCCATGCCTCACATAACCCCGAGCACTCTCCACAGGTTCAAGCCCTTGATGAAATTCAGCGTGGATCGTCATTTTATCTATATCACAGCGTGCGCTGATGAGCATAAACAACAGTTGCAGTCATACTACAAGCTAACAGAGGAAGACTTAGAAGAGATTACTAAGGAATGGTCAGTGGACCTCCTCGTTCCAGCAGACCCTGTAGATATATCTGATTTAGACAGCCCAGAAATTGCGTCGGATACGCCCAGACCTAGCAAAATAAAGAATACCAAAAAGATCCATGATCTAGACAACACATCCGTGAAGACCACTTCCATCTCAGCAAAGAAAGGAGAAGATGGCACAGAAGTGGAACACAATAAAGGTGAGGTTACACCACCAAGAGACGAGGAGGATCCCTCAAAGAAAAGGAAGGTTTTATTTCCCAAACCTTCCTCTCGAAATAAAATGAAATAAACCATGACCAAAATGTAAACCATCCTCACCTTGGACGACTTCGATTCCATCATAGCATCCCTAAATGGTGCTTCGTTGGAGATAACAGAGAAGAAAGAAGATAAGAAGGAGGATGTATTCCATCGGATTAAGGACAAGCTCCAAGGAGTGCAGCAGGCACTACATTCCAGCCGCGTAGTTTCCACTGTGCCTCTACCATCGGAACCACCAGACCTGGGAGATGAGCCATCTCAACTCCATCGGATCGCTGATACATCGAAGCTTGCCTTCGACGAGCATAGGAGGAGACAGTGAAAGCCACCCAGGATTTAGCACAAGTGCAAGGAGTCCTTGAAGAGCAACGCAATACTGCAGAACAAGAGAAGCTTGCTCTCCAGGTTAAGTTCGACGAAGAAAAAGCCCAGTTGCATAAAGAAAAGGAACAGTTGGTCGCAGAGCAACTCGAAGTTAAGGAAATGGTCAATAGAGAACTTCTCTTTGTGACAGTCATCGAAGTAAAGTCCAAAGAGAGATTTCCACAACAGGTGGCACAACTCTAAGAAGTGATCCAATAGCTACAACAACACATCGCAGATCTAGAATTATGCACTGTGGCCGAGACCTCATAGGACGTAAGGGACCAACAAGAAGCAATTGCACATAGCACAGTTGACAGATTAAAATATCTTTCATTGGAATTCAAGCAGTTGAGTAACCACAGTGCCCAGACATATGAAAACCTCACTGAGAACCCAGAATTACAAGCACTAGAGTTGCAGCTCCAGGAAGAGAAGCAACATGCAGATACACTACAAGCAAAAATAAAGACCATGTCAACTATAGATAGAATGAAGAGGTCTCAGGAGCAACACACAGCTCATCAACAGATCCATATGCTTCAAAGAAAAGTGTTGGAAGTCACTCAACGACTTCAACCTATGCAAGATAAGACATGTCAGTTATTCAAAGAGGTAGAGAGCCAAGAACCAGAGTTAAAACAGGTTTTCACTGCAGTAGAACAACGCCTAGAAGGGTCAGCGAACAACGCAGTGATCTAGGAGTTCACCGAACAAGAGGCCAAAATAAAGCAACAAGTCGAAGTAGCTCGATCCAAGCTCGAGGCATTCGAGGAAGAACTTCTCAGACCAGAGTGACTCGGGACGAGCCACAAGTGAGTGTTGGGGGCTTGTTGGCCCTTGACCAAGTTTTCGAATATCCTTGGTCATGTTGACCTATTTTAAGACTTCGACAGCCTGTCGAAGGAGGAGCGCAAGTCTAAGAGGAGATCACGGGATCTTGGCCCCTTTTTGGCATATGGGAATATGTAATGGGAATGGGATGTTGGCCCATGGGTTTACCCATGTTTAGGCCTATTTTGTAATATATATATATATATATAGGCCATATAGAAAGAGTTGGAGAGTAGAGAAGTGCATCTATGTGATGTTATTCTAAGTGATAGGGGCTAAGTGCTAGTACGAATTGTAAGGGCTTTGTGCATGATTGGAAGAGACTTGCAAAGCTAAGTGCAAGTGGATGTAATCAACTATGGAAGGCTTTGTGTTGTAATGCAAGGAAGAAGGATCTAGAAAGCTATGCGGGTCTTTTGTCCTATGCAAAGAAGGGCTCTGAGGCTCTGTGATGTAACTGATTGACTGAGATAATAAAGAAGAAGAATTGGTCGACGTAGCCCCAGGGTAGGGGTGAACCATGTAAACAATGTGTTATGTGCTTTGTGCTTTGTCTTGATGTGTTCACATGTTATTTGCTAAGTGCTTTGATATGTTTAGATATATCTACTTCTTCTTTGTGCTTATGTTATGTAATAATATTAGATTTGATCAAGATAGTCATGCTTAGTGCATGATATGCTCATTCTTATCCATTTATATATGTTAAGTGCCTAAATATTGTAGATTAGTGTGAATTTTGTGAAGATCTATTTTATCAGTGAAGTAGATATTGATTGCATGTTGAGGAAATGATGGTGATAAGTGCTTTATTAAGTGTTATAATCACATATATGTGTCCCAGCTAAGGTTGCAGACACCTGAGTCTTGCAACCACCCCTACATCTACCTCGGGTGAGACTTCATCTTCTTCACAGGTGTTTCTGAAAGGGCCAGTAGTTAGGGCTTTGTTGGTGCATTGTTGTAGTGTTGAACTCTGGGTCTGCCCCTGTCCCAACAACTACTCCATAAAAAATTTGGATATTGAAGAAGTATTACATGGAATTTCCATTGATCTCCGAGACTTCGAGGGTGAGTTGTTCAATATTAAAATCTGGCATGAAATCAACGTGGAACCTATGAAAGGTTACATCAAGGAGTGGTTCAATAAGGCTATCGAAAAGATGACAAATGAAGGACAAGAAACAGTTGAGACGGTTCCTGTAACCATCGATGAAGGCAATAAAAGGACATCAACAAGCAAGTGACAAGAGAGAGATACCATCATAGTCTTGATCTCTTCCATCGCCCACCTTCTTCCTTCTACAAACTTCATTGTTATATATATTTGTTGTATGGTCCGCAGGAGCACCAATCCCATTCTTTATGACAAACACATTTAAATTTCGGAGAATATGTAATAAACTATATATTTTTTAGAAATTTCAAGAGAGTTATTTTGGGAACAATCTTGACTATACATTGTAACCCAGTTTTATGAATATAAAGTATTTGAGGTTGATCTATCATTATCTTTATTTGATATGTCCATGTATCACTCTGTCAAATTTCTCTTATGTACGAAGATCATTTTATTTTATTTTTATGTGATAAGAAATCTTTATCCCAACTATGATGGATGTGAGGAATTTTTTATTATTTACTTTAAATGTATGAATGTGTGTGTGGTTCCTGGTCCATTCTCAGGAACTTTATTTAAAATAAAATAAAAACATTTTTTGTTTTTGCATCTTTACTTTTTATTTGATTACCACGACGAACTTTTGTAAAATTCCCACATTCTAAGGACCTAGAGTCCCACGAAAATCATAACAGAGGAGTACCACCTCTATAAATACGCAGGGGGATTTTTATCCTCATGAGGTTATCATTTCGTTCCTAACGGATACAATTATTAATAGGTTCTTAAGGATGGAATTTGATAGTGTCTCACTATGATAGGCCATGGGGTGGTCTTGCTAAGTGAGGATCGTGCCCACAACATAGTTTGAAGCATCTGTCTCGATCTCAAAGGGTTGTTGCAGATAAGATAATGAGAGAAATGGGAATCAACACAAGACCTTCTTCAAATCATCGAATGTTTTCTGTTGGAACAGGCCCCACACAAAGTTTTCCTTCCCACCACCTCTAGTTATTTGACCGAGGGCCCATGCAATATGGGAGAATCCCAACACGAACCTGCGATAGAAATTGGCAAGGCATAAGAAGGTCTAAAGCTCAATGAGTGTGATTGGGGTTGGCTAGTCATGGATGAATTGGATCTTGGTTGGATAAACATGTACACCATGTGCATCAACAATGTAGCCTAGTTATTGGACCCTATCCATTCTGAAGGATCATTTTTCCAAGTTGGCATATAGCTTTTATTGCCGCAGAGTGTGCATAACCTGTTGAATATGATGCAAGTGTTCTGCCCAACTCTTGTTGTAGATGAGTATGTCATCTAGATACACCACCACAAAATGATTAGAAAAATTTCACAGGATATCATCCATCAACCTCATGAAAGTTGTTGGGGAATTTGTCAAACCAAAGGGCATAATCAACCATTCAAAAATACCTTATTTTGACTTGAAGGCAGTTTTCTATACATCTTTATCTTCTATTGGGACCTAATGGTAGCAAGACTTCAGATAAATCTTATTGAAGTATTTGTCCCCCTTGTGATTATCGAGCAGATCATTGATTCATGGAATCAGGTTCTGATTCTGGACTATGATTTTGTTTAGGGATCGGTAATCAAGGAAGAGTCCCCAGGTCCCATCTTTCTTCTGCACGAAAATGATTGGGCTTCCACAAGGTGATGAGATGAGTTGTATGTGCCCCTTGTGGAGAAGTTCTTGGATCTGACACTTGATCTCCTCATTTTCTAGCAGAGAGCGATGATAGACTATCCCATTTGGTAGCAGTGCACCGGGGGTCAGATCGATGGGATGCTTGACCTGACAGTGCAAAGGTACTCCAGTAGGTGATGAGAAGATGTCTTTCTATTATTCCATGACCTTATCCACTTGCTTCTGCTTCCTGGAGAGTTCGGTCGTAGAGGCCATGGATGTGTCTACAACCTTTCTCTCACTTTGAGAGAGAATCACAAAGAATACAAACTTCCTGGTATGAGAAATGACCTTCTTGCATTTCTTGGCAGAGATCAAGGAAATAGAACTAGGTGGGACTACCTTCGGTATCTTGTACAATTTCTTGTTCAAAGTGATAATAAAATGTGAGGCCTAGACTCATATACAACATGACTTTTCCATAAATAATGTTGGCCCAAAATAACATCACAAACTTCAAGGGAAGAAGCATCACACAATACCTCATCTTTGAATGGATTGATGTCATACAATAGACAACATTATTGGATGATGCGAAGATCGCTTCCTTGACGAAGCCATTCGGTGGTGTAGGGATGTGGGTGTGGTTTCTTCAGCAAGGCTAGATGCTTAATGACCTCTTTGGATATGAGGTTATTTTGGCTACCACTATCAATGATGAAGTGAAACAGAGTGCCTTTCACCCACATCTGTGAATGAAAGCGGTGCTCGACTTCCTCTGACTCATCACATTCACCAAGCTAGATCTTGGTGATAGTAATGGTGGCACTGGGTTCCATATCAATGATCCATCTCCCTTTTTCTGGTTCTGGCTCAGATTCAAAACCTGCATTTGATTCATATGCTTTTACTTCAACCACCAATGACTTATTTGAGTGACAATCAGTAGTGTTATTCCATGGGATCTTATGGAAGTCGCACCACTTCCTGATATCTTTATTAATCTTCCCATTATCCTTCATTGATTACGGCTTGGAATGGTTGTCATGAGGTTGCCCATATTATATTTGTCTTTTGTTCTACAGGTTAGTGTTTCCCTTGCCCTGCTTCTACTATTAAGTGTTCACAGAACCAAACTATCATGCCTTTTGTTTAAGCTTTTGTTCGATTTTGAGGGCATATCAATAGGCTGCACCCAAGGATGAGATGTACAAAATATCCATTTATGTCTAGATGTATCTATGCAGACCATCGTGGTACTTGAGCACAAAATTTTGCTCAGAATCTTTGATACCTAGGTTGGTGTGCAAGGTATGGAAGGCATTGGTGAACTCTGGCACTATTTTTTCTCTTTCCTCCTGGAGTGTGTTCCATCTTGTATACAAGTCGTCATAACTTCCAATAGGGTAATATTGTTCTTTAATAACATCCCTGAAGGAATCCCAAGTGGGTGCAACTACAAATAATGTGAATCCCTTTATTTCATTTTTCTGATAGAAGGTCTCCCACCAATCTTTTACATGGGGGACGGCCTTGAGGAGCGCAAATGTAATCTTTCCTCTATTAGAAAAGTTATGGAGAGAAAAATACCCTTCTATAAACTTTAACCATTTATCTATGGCATCCGCATCTATTTGAACTTCAAATATAGGAATATAAAAATTGATCTGTACCTTGAAGGGTGTGGCGCTTTCGCTTGAGGTGGATGTGTCGCTTGTCGGCAGTCGTCAAAGGATTTGTGCAAAGTTTTCTCATCATGTTCCTCTATCACTCAAGGGATTCCTCGAGAAACATTTTGAAAGGATCTCTTGTCCCGTCATATTTATTTTTGTCTGCCATGGATGGCTTCTTGGGCGTGTGAGAGTATTTTTTGTTAGAATATAGAAGATGGTGTGCTCATTTTACCATTGACGATACCTTTTTCACCCAACCATAGGCCGAAGCCTCCCTCTGAGCACCTTAACCTTGATTGAGAATTCCTATGGAAGAAAATCCTAGGATAGATAGCCAAACAAAGGTAAGTGCATCATTCCCTAAGGATAGTGCATCAAAAAAGACTAATCAGATAGTCCAAACCCTCGCCAATAGATAGTCCAAGTCAATACTGAAACTAGTTGTTGATGCAGCTGCACCTGTAGTCCTCCTCCACACGTGCACACCAAACTGGAGCTGCAATACGCACCAAAATTGGGAACTGCAATTCTGAGATGTGGTCAAATGAGAACTGGCACCCTGTATTTATAGTGGTTATGCCAGTTCTTTTGGGGATGACTTCTCCTTCTAGATAAGTGTCTGTTCAGTATATTATTATTATTTATGGCCGACTTCTTCTCTTGGAGGGTAATAACCTAATATAAATTATCTTCTTGAGCTGACAAGGCTTTTAGGGTTATTAGCTAACTCATTAGGGTTTCTCTTACTTCCCAGAGTCTTCTATTCTCGTCAGGTTCATTCGTGGAGGTAAATACCTCCCGTGGCTACTACAATATTAACACTCCCTCCTAGCTAGAGAGGTATTTATAGGTAATGGACTTGAGCACAAAACATACCATTTAGCCGGTAGCATCAATATAGTCATCTAGACTATTTCATGACTAGATCATGAGCATCACCATCACCATCAGTTGCATCATCTCTCGAAACCATACTTCATCTGAGTAATTATACATGAAACTGGATAAGTCACTCTCACCATAGAGTGATACAAGAGGAGTAAAACCTCTGAATTGTTTTCCGTCTGGAAAATCTCTGTTCATCATTTATCTGAATGATCTGTTGGATTATTGAGAGGGGGGGTGAATCAGTAATAGAGCAATTTAGTCCCTTTTAACCATATAATCCAAGTGAAATATCAATGAAGCATTATTATCCAATAACTGCAGAGTAAATAAGCAATGAACAAATGAACAATCATACACATACACAGTACACCAGTGTTTTACGTGGAAACCCAAATCGAGAGAAAACCACGGAATGTTT